>VZTO01010434.1:0-11677 GCA_013400615.1 Syrrhaptes paradoxus | reverse complement strand
GGTGTTCCTGCTCCGGCAGGGGGATTGGACTAGATGATCTTTCGAGGTCCCTTCCAATCCCTAACATTCTGTGATTCTGTGATTCTGTGATTCACAATGAAAATATCTGCAAGATTATTGTTTGGGTAGTTGTGGTTTTTAAGCATGTGGACTCAAAAAATTAACATATTTACAAGCCAAAGGTGGAAAACATTGTAGATGAATTTTCAACATGTACTGAAGATTAATCACAAAAGTAAATTTTAAAGGCCTGTAATGATCCTGTCCATGGGGTCAATGATCTAAGTTCTTATAAAAATCATGACTCTTCGTTGAACAAATCCAACTGATTTACTCATAATGTTCCTTTTCTTTCTGCAAAGATAGCACTGGAAGCCAGGGGCCACAATGTGAGACAGAGCTGCTGAAACCTGCCAAGCTGCCTGTAACACGGAAACAAAATACTTTGGCAAAGGATCTCCAAAAGGCGACAACAACCCTCATCATGAGGACTTATAATGCCTTCATTTGTACTCTCAGATAACTTAGCTCCCTGGCTTCTGCTGAATGTTGCTCCTCACTGTTTGCCTGTCACTTTATTACGGACTCAGATAGGTACCTCAGAACTAAAACTCAGACTCTGTTCTGTGGATAAATTGCTCCACAAAGCAGAATTCAGCAAGGGTTAAGGTCAGGTTTTGCTTCTTCCACAATCCTCTGCCCTGTCCAGAAGGTCTGCCACCTCAGACACACTCATCCTTGTAACCAGTGCACCTCAGAACACACAACATTCAGCCCCAGCTCCATTCTTTAAAACACCACTCTGCAGGCTGCATGTCTCTTATGTTATTTTGAAACAAATAGGCTATAAATGCATGGAAAAAAAAAAGATTTTATCTCTCAGGACCACTGGGAAATGACACTGGCCCCACAGCAGAACTAGGCCATGTGCTACACAACATGGACACAACTAGGTGTCTCTAGAGTGGGCTAGCCCTGTGGAGAGCAGACTTGAACTGCTGCTCTGGGTGCCAGACGCTGCTGCCTGGAGTGCAGGGATTTGATGCTACAGAGTATGCAAATGAATCCGTATAGTTCCAGCCTCTCGTTCAAGCAACTGGAGCAACTCGGCTGACAGAAAAAACAGCAAAGGTCTCAGCATGTACACATATGCACACATGACAACATCAGCTGTGAGAGTTCTAGATGCAGCCGTCACAATTATATCTGCTGCTTTAGCCATTTGTGTGTGTTTGCAACCATGCTTGAATCTCAGCAGTATTCTATCATGAGTCTTACCACATTTGTAAGTTGGGTAATGGCCACTTCAAAATACACTGTGACAGGATCAGACACATTTTTCACTGGCCTGATGAACTGGTTGTACTGAGAGAAGAGTTTATGAAATAACCGTTCCTCTGATTCGCAGGCTGTGGTATCTGTGTTGGTAAAGATTAAAAAAAGCTATGTCAGAAGTAAGGAAGAGGGAAAGAAGGTGCTGGAGAACATACTAGTCCATACTACATTTCTGGACCCTGTGCATGCGACGACGTATCTAGACACAGCAGCACAGAGAGGAGGGTTGCCAGAATGCTGTCTGTTGAAAACATTCTCCTGCGGGACATTGCCCCCTGCTCCCTGTCTCCTCAAGTCTAAGGTAATGGACTGGACAGAAATGTCTCCTAAGCTGGATCTAGCCTATGGCCTCCACTTGGCCCACCCTGATATCAGACCAAAGTAGACTAAGGTGGTGTCAAGTAGAAAAAGTTTAAATGCGGTGGATTTCCCCTTTGGGAGCTTTTATGGTAAAACTGAGAGTTTATGAAAAGCATAGCTATTTACTCAGAAATTAAAAGCTTGAGGCTGCAACTACTGGATAAAAATCTATGTCAGGGACTCTGATTAGGTGACTATAATGATGACTCTTAGTCTTAAAAACTATGACTATGTTTTATCCTTCTGTTTGTTTTTTTCAGATCTTTAGCTAGAACAGTTTTGCTCTGAAGCTGAAGCAAGCTCATTTATCAAGTTCTATGAGAAAGAAAGCAGAAATATTAAAGTTTCTTATATAATGGCATGCATCTTTGTAATACAGAGCCACTCTTTGGGAACAAGAAGATCCCCAGCCAATGCAGGACAGACCGGATGGCTTAGCAGGAATGAAGTATAGGACAGGCACTAAGCTGTGTAACTGCAGAGTCAAGAAGAATGCTCCTAATCTGTTACATACAGCCCCAACCTGAAATAGTTATTTGCATAGTGCTAGAAGCTAGACTTTGATTTCAAAAGGAAAGATTAAATCATGTGGACTCTGGCAACATCAGCTCGGAAAAATACTTTTCTTGAATGATTTTGCTATTTGAATGCACTACTATAACTCAGCACATAAATTCAGAACACTTCATAAGGCTAAGATTTATAATTTGCTCCTCATATGGAGCACAGACGTGTTATCAAAGCTATATGATTATGCCAAAGATATTGCTGATACAACTGAGGAAAAATTAGTCTTTGATACATGGTGTTAAGTTTTTGTGTTAGTCCCAGACGGCACTAGAAGATGTCAGGAAAGCAATCAAGATAAGCCTTTATGACTGCAAAAATCATAGAAGGGGTTTGTGCCAGGCAGAGTGATCTCTGGCACAGCACAGGGCATAAATTTGCAATTTACATTTCCTTCAGTGAACATAAGGGCCTGTGGTGGTGTGGTGGCACCAGTGTTCTGCAGGGAGATGCTTATTCTCAGCATACAGCACTGTTTTCATGCTTAGGCTGTCCTTCGTTTCATTTGAAAAAAATAACATTTCTGCCTCTAAGAGGACATAAAGCATGCTTATATTCAGGGGTTTACCACATTTGAAAGCTGAAATGTTAGTTACTGGTGACTTACATGTATGGAAATAAAATTCTAGTAAAACTTCCATGACTTGGTGTTTTGCTTCATCCTTTTAGCATCATTTATACATGATTGTCTGCAAAGTCTGGATGTTGGTATATCATGTATTGTGCCATTCAAAAAAAAAAATAGCAATTTCCTTTTCAGATTTCCTCCTCATCATCCACCGACTGTGACGAGAAGTACCCTACCATAAGAACATGAGTTTCTTACCAAGTCTCCTGACTAAAGCCAGTGAGTCTAAAATCATGTTTCATTTTAAGTTCTCCTCCTGGCTTCTTAACAGACACATGCTTTAAAATAAAGTAACAGAAACAGACAAGTATTTAGGCTCTACATTTTTATACTTCAGTTACAAATTCTCATCCCATTGCTGCTGCTTTAAGACAATGTCTTATGCCCTGCTAACACAAGCACTGTAATTCATACATGTCTTGGCCATCAGCAGAAGTGAGACTTTCAAAAAAGATGTGGTGATTCAAAAGCAGAAATCCTGCTGAACCTCAGGGGGACTTGTGCATGGAAATCACTCCAGCATATTTAACCCTATATCACAAACAACAGTGAACAAAAATATATCAAGTTCTGAAGGTGTGAGTACTGAACATGCACATCTTTAGCCTGCATTATTTAAGCAACTGCAAAATTCAAGCACCAAACTAAATCACTAGAACTCCTTTTTCACTTTCATTCTTTTCTGGAAACAGTTCCTCAATTAGTTATCTATCCAAAATGAAGAGTTTTGTGTGTGAAAACTAGTATTGCTTTAGCTCTCTTAAAATACTGTTGAACTGTTACAGACTTCAGGTAAGAAATAGCTGGTAGAAGCTTTACATTGAATTCATTTCAGCAAAACAGAAGCATAAGCAGTGACTACAAAATATTTTAGAGACTAGTATCAAAGAGAGCCTACCTTTAATCAAGGATGTGAACACAAATGCCCATACACAGAAAGCAGGGTAACACCTCTCAGGATGCATTGCTAGCTGCAGAATAGAGCTTCCTGTCAAAAAGAGAGGTTTGGGAAAGAAAAAGAAGCCAAGAAGACATAAAAGCCCCCTGGACAGTAAGGAGGTGGTACAAAGATGGATTTCAGTTTTGCATTTGCAGCAAACTCGGCAGTCTGCTGAGCAGAGCAAAGCCTTGCAGAGCTGATTCCACTATTACCAGGCGAGAAGAGCTTATGCTGTGCAGAGAGAAGGGAGTCCGGCAGCATCCTATCAGGTGCCTTTTCATATTTCCAGTCACCCACACCCTTGCCTCTGGGGAATGTAAAAGAGAGCAGGAGAGAGAGGGAAGGCAAGACACACGGCAGACAGTGTGGAGCACAGGGGAGGAATTCACTCAGCCCTCCACCCCCTGGTTAAAGAACATTAATTCAAAAGCAGCTGCTTTAGCTATTGCCTGGTGCTCACCTGAGTGAGTCTGTCAGAATAGGCAAAGACGAAACAACTGCAGTTTCTTGGCTGAGGACTAATTCTGCAGCAGGAGAAATGTGGTTTTAACACCTCTACCAGAAATCATCTGAACCCTGAAATAAGCACAGCATCATGCATGCATCAAGCATTGCTTGACAGTATTCTGAGTGAATAGATCTAAGGCAAGTAGATTTATTATTGCCATCTGAACAGAACAACTGAGCATGCTAAGTTTCTTCCTGACAGACAAGTCAGATTACAGCAACAATTTTTCTATCATTATTTTTTGTGTGCAGTGATTCCTGTGCCAGTATCCTGCTAGTATGGAAATAGAGCAGCAGAATAAAGGAGAAACATCAAGCACTGTTACAGAAGTAGCTATCGGGCCAAGTTCACAGGGACAGAGTGTTACTCTCAATGACAGAAGAGAAAAAACTGAGATTATGATCCTGTAGAGAATAATGCATGTTCACTCCTCAAGTGTTCGGTATGCACGTCCTTGCAACAGGAATGCCTGGGAAGAAGCTGTAGGCAAAGGGTCTGAGAAACTGAGGGCCCTGTTTAACTGCAGAGGAGTGGAAAGCATCACAGGTTACTTGGTGCCGTCCAGCCTCCCAGAAAGCAGCTCGGACAGGGAATCTCCTTTTATGTGTGTTCAACCCAGCACGAACAAGCCTGACTGACCGGATGAATGATTTGATCAAAACAGAAATGCTGCTGATTTCCAGGCAGTTACATTGTTGTGCAAGCGTGGAGAGAAGAGAAAGGCCATAAACACAAAAAGGATGCCCTTCATACTGCAGAACACAGAAACAATGCTGCAGCTCAGGATGAGAAAGTGATTTATCTTCTACACAAGTCATTAAAATATCAGTAGGAGGGCAGAGGTGTGCCTGGAAGAAGAGAAATCTTCTGCATAGGGAAGGTATTCAAAGTGGGCAAAGTTGCCCATGGCAAGTTTTGAGGGATGAAAAGGCAATCTTGGAGGATTACTAACAGAGCTCACTGGAGTCAAGGGAGCCTTCAGCAGAGAGAGGAGAAACCAAAAAAAAATCAAACCATAAGAGTGTTTTGGGGGTCTGGGAGTCATCTTGTACTCTCAAAAGCAGAAGCAAATTAAACAAGTTTATAAGTGAAATAGAGGCCACAAGGCCTGCTATGAGATGTCTCCAAGCTGAAGTTAGATATAAATCTTCCTTACAAATTTTAAGATGAAATCATGGGTTTCAGCATGACAATTTTTATTGTAAATTTCTGTTTTGCCAACATTTTCCAAGAGAAAAAGCAAAACCCACAAAAAACATTTTGCTTTATGTCTGGTTTTCCCAAGCTGCATTGTTTGTTAGAATGATGTTAACAGTCCAGGTCCATAACGTTACAGTTCCCTCAGCTTATCCAACGAAGCTCATACTTCCTCCTTGAATTTATACCGCCCATGGTGCACTGTGGCTAATAGAATTACGCACCCACGTGGCATCACAGGACGTCTGTGGCTGGCTGTAGTCATGGCGTATGCACTCCTGTTAAAGTCCAGTGCTTGTAGAAAGATGACATATGGTAATATAGCCAGATGCAATAAAAAAACAGACACCAAATTAAATTGTTTTGACATTTCCAAATTTTTTTGTTCTTCCAAAAAACTGACAGGCCAGGGAATTACATATAAGAAGTTAACCTACCTGCAAACACGTATCTGGGTTAAACTAAAAGATTTTCAGTGGTGAGGGTAATGGATGTGTTTCCCCTCCAGAGAGAAGGAGAGCAATGGTAGGCCAGCTGGCAAGGCGATCTTGAGGTAAAGAGCTGCTTTGTCAGGGGGAGGAAGGGAGTGGGGGAGCAGGTTGAGTCAGGACACAATACCAATCATGCAGCGAGCAGATGGCAGGAGGGACTGTGCCACACCTGCCATGCTGGTAGGACCCTGCTAGCGTGAGTGCTGCCTTTGGAAGAGGCTGAAGAGGAAGGAAGAATCCAAACTGTGTCAGGACAAGAGGCTGATGAGGCATCCAGATGGAGAGGCCTGAGAGACCAGCTGACATACTGCCTCAGTGACACAGAAGCTAGCTGGAAGCAGAGCAAAAAGTTTGTGGATCATTGCCACTCAGGTAGGTAATTAAATCTAACATGAACTGGACAAGGAAGGTGTCAACAGGCCAGGTGCACAGAGCAAGGACGTACTGACAGGCTTTCCCTCTTCCACTGCCCTCCATGTGTGGATGAAGAGGCTGATTCAGTCCCTTCACATGTGCTTTTATTCTCCAAGAACACACTGACTCTGAGCAAAATCTCTGGCCTCCATTCTTCAGGTGAAGTGGATCAGGCAAAAGAGGACAAGCAGCTTGCAGGGATGCAGAAAATCTGCCCACTGTAAAGGTTTCTACATATGGATGCACTTCACTACTGGAGTTGCATGGTGTCGATGGAAAAAAACAACAGGACCCATTTAGAAGGTTGCCTGTGTGCTCTGTAACTCTGGCTGAGGCACATGCCCTGATGCTATTGGCAATGCTAGTGACAGATCCTGACTTTCAGAGTCAAGCCTAGGTTTGAATGGCTGATTTTTGTGTCTAGAGCCAAGTAGCTCACTGCTGGAGATCCATATCTGAGTTGTTTGTAGGCTTTGACAATGCAATGGGTTCATCTGTAGTGGGGCGGTGACAAACTCCTTTTCCATGGTGAGCCACTCATTCACTGACCACCTGCTGAAAACCCACTGAAACCAGTATGGGAGTTCATTTCCTAGCCTCGTGGACTGTTTGCTAACTACCACTAGGCAAGTGAGTTTGCACATAGAGACACCTGGTTCCTTTTCCATTGCTGATCTAGAAGTAATGTGCGGGAGAAAAGCCGCTTCTCACTGTTTTCTTGGTTAGGGCTACCTGTACATTTGCTTGACATGAAAACAGCTGTGAAGATGGCCGGGATCTCTGCAGCGTAGCATGGTATGTCCACTACTTACTGCTTTTGTGAGCAGAGAGCTGTTAATGAAACAAACAATCCAGCTACAGCTCACTCTTATCTGGCTGTTCACACACAGCACTTCCCTGGGCACGGGACACCTACTGCTAATAAAACATTATGCCAGTGGAAGGAGACTGGAATGGGACGGTTTGAAAGTATCAGTGAAATCCCGCCATCTTACTGATGGTTCGTAGTCAACCTTGGGCAGCTTGTATATTAGCTAAGTTAACAACGGAACTCGGTAAAGCTTGCAGACAGAGGGGAGATTTCTGAGAGTGGGAGACACTTTAATTGAGCAGGCAAATGAAGGACAAGTTCCAAAGGCTAGGCCATGAAGCTCCATTGCAGGCTTTGAGTGATGAATAAATTGTTTAGCTTGCAGAGGTTGTTGGAGCTAGTGCTTTTTCCACGCCTGCGCTGCTTAGACGACTCAGCTGCTCATGAACCCAGACATTTTACCTTAAAATGCTCTGTTCTGATTCATGGCAGTTGGAAATTGTCACCTTCCAGGTCTTTCAAGCTAAGCTGCTATCCCATTTCAGGCATAATTGCAGTTGACAGTAGAAATAAAGCAGGCTTTTTAACCATTCAAGGCATTATAGAGCTTAGGCAGGCAGGCAGAGGCCACCTCTGGGACAACCCTCTGAGAGAAGTGCTCTATCTCAGTGAGCACTGGGCTTAAAGTGGAAATTACCAAGAGACATTTCTCATAGAAGCTATTAGGCAAAGTGGCCACAAAGAGTTACACCTTCTGGAGGCAAAACTTCAGAATCTATTCATTGTGTTGTCAGAGTTTTCCTTCACTAACAAGTGTTCATCTGTTACTAAGGCAGAGCAAATAATTGCTCCCTACCTTCTCCCTTCTGACATCATTCAGGAGATGTTTTGTCTCAGCTGTTTTTCTTGGTTACTCCTGCTCTTTGTTTCTGAACTGCATTCCCCCAGCCCTACCCCTTCCTCCCCAATTCAGTAGGCAAATGCTTGTCTGATGGGCTTTAGGTCTCAGTTCTACCTCTCACCTTGTCCACTTTAGATCCATTTAGTGTCTCCTTCTCATGCTATCCTTCTGTCACTTCATCATGGCACTGTCCTAATCTCCTGTGTCATCCCTCAGTGATCCAGCCTCTGCCTGCCCCCTTGCAACCACTTTTTCTCTCTCTCCCCTTTACCATGCATCTGCCCATGTTGAAAGCACTCCAATTACCACAAAGCCTTCCACTCCCAATCTGCTGCTCTCCTCTGAACCTGCTTCCTTCTGTCTTTTTTTCTCTCCTCTATTTTTTTCTCCTCTCTTCTTTATATACCCATCTTCCTGCCAGTTTTCCTCTTTTTGACAAAGCACCAGGGGATCAGGTGATGAGAAAGACAGGGGAGGAAGAGAAGAGTGGTAAATTTTCTCCCCCTTCTCTTATTCCTTTTGTTCCTGTTACTTGTTCTTTCTCTTCCACCCCCCATGCCTGCTACAACCTCTTATCTTTCTAGCCCTCCCTCCTTTTCCTCTTCACCCTGATATCTGAGATCGCTCTGTCTCTCTCTCTCTCTGTGCTCCCCTTTCTCTTCCTCCATTAATGTTTTGTCCCCTGAAGGCTGCTCCGCCTGCCATAGCTTAGTGTTCCAACACGGAAACACACATCATGAAGCACAAACATTTATCGTCTTCCACAGGTGCCGAAGCAGCACATCCCATGTACACACTGAGACTTGCGCACACACCCCCTTGCTCCCAGACAACACTGAGCACCTTATGTTGTCCTCTCTCTCCTGTACATGCATACATGTGCAGAACCATGCACTTCCACCTGTGTGAAATCTGGCATATCTTCTCTATAAATGATTGACATGGAAACCCAACTGGTGACACCAGGCTGCCAAACCCTAGATTCTTTAATTTCATACAGCTGCATACAAGCAACACCAACAGAAGCACTTCTCCATTCCATTTTTAATTCTTCTATGGAGCGACAGCCATAGGGAAGCAGAAAAACACAGATCTTCCCGGGACGCTGTAGAACAAAGCACTACATTGCTGCTTGCTCTGACCTTTCACATGCTGTACCTGCCTTGTCTGAGCCATTACTGTCTCATCAGGGCAGAATGTTTCTATTAAACTGTGTTAGCACTGAGTGAAGTTGGGATCTCCTGCTTTGTGTGATTCCTGGATATTACTACAATAAACCAGGCTAATAAAGCATTTATCAGCAGAATATTAGGAATCCAGTTTTCACTGCTTCATTGGCAGACATTCAACTGTCACAGAACTTCTTTCAGGTCATTATCCTTTATCTAAGTGTTAGTACAGTCCAGCTTGTCAAGACTCACTCCCTGAGCAGCGTATTCACTCAGCTGGTTCATCTCCTGCACTCCCCACAGCAAAGCCTGGATCTCACGCACATGTAAGCCCTAGGCTTTGTCCCCTCTCCTGCTCTGGGACCTCAAGTGCCAACAGCATTTGCTCTCTTATCCACTAGGCACTGACCTAGTGTGCAGGAGACATGAAGCGTAGTGAGGATGGAACTTCAACAGCAACTGTGTGCAAATGTGCACAGCAGTGTGTTCATGCTTTAGGATCATTTATATTAAGGCATTTTTTTCAGTCAGATTTTAAATGATAGGTGGGAAGAGGCCTTGTAGCTTGTATTGATTAGGGCATTTCCACATACTGAGCGTAGAATTTCTTCAGTTCAGTAGCTTCCTCTGTGATACAGTTCTCTCTTCCTTTTTCTTTTGTTTTAAAGACATTGAACAACACCACCTTTGTCAGACTCCCCCTGCTGCCCCAGCTATAAAGTCTGATAAGTCAGGCAGTCATTACACACTGAGTAGCCAAGTACATTCATGAGGATTCCTATTCCCATGATGCTGCCTGCTAAGCAGCTGCAGTATGTCAAGTACAACACAAAGATCCATCTTTTATAAGCCAAAGCATCACTGTTGGCAACATCCTTAAAGCACCTTCCATTATTCACATGGAGTCAAACAGGATTACTTTCAGCTTCAGTGACCTCCAGCTTTGACCAACTCTTCTTGTAACTTACAAGAAACTTAACTAGGATGATAAAACCTGATCCATTTAAAGGAAATAAAAGCCAAACCAGTCATCTCTGTTTGGCTTTTCTAGCATTCTTACTAAAGCAAAAAGTCCTGGGAGTATGTTTTCAACATGTAAAATACATGTTTCCATGCTCCACTAATGCAAACACCTTTCTTAGGTGCAAACACATGTTTATATCGTGAAGAGGGGTGGACTGGATGTTCCTGTACCTTCTTTTGATCTCTTTGCTATAGATACCATTTCTCCTTAATCCTAAAATGAAAATCAAGATGTATTTTGAAGCAAGTCTGAAGGAATAAAAGGAGATAGACCAGCAGATAATCTCTTTGTTTACGTATATAGATGTAATAACATAAATAGTGTAAGTACCACACAAGCTTGAGTAGGATCTCTTGGAAGCCACGTAATTCTACACTGACGTGTGCAGTGCCTCCAGGGATGCTAGTATGGCCAATATCTTAATTCTAACAAATTTAGCATCTCATAAGTAGGGAAAAAACCTAATCAAGCAGAAGTGTAAATGGAAATGCTTAAAGGGATGCTATTTCATAATACCTTGAAATGATGGATTGTTGGATTTCAGTGAGTATAGGGGGCCTAATTTCCTCTTCCAGTATTAAGGATAACGGGTACAGTAACTATACTGTTAGAGAAAACACAACAGCAATTATTGTGAAGTTTAGGCTGCTCAAAATGACAATGCTAATGCTCAGTTTTAGGCCTTATGAATTCATTAAATAATAGACCATTGCAAGGAGCAGGTAACTCAAGAACTGTGTGAACAGAGTCAGGCAGAAGAAACACACCAAACAGTGCTCTTGCTGATCTGGCAATTCATGAATACACTCATAGCCTGTCTGAACAAGTTCTCTGGAGTTCTAGTGGACTGAGATTTCAAACTAACAAGTGTTTTTGCAAATTCGTGGGTGTGTTCCAAAGGAAATTATAAAACTTACAGGGAACTTCATGGCTGGAAACTGAAGGAAAAGAAAAAAGTTCTTAAACTAATTAGTGTGAAAAAATACAAATAATTGAAAAAAATTATCATAGTTATCACAAGGGAAATGGGCTGTTCAGTGAGCTTAAGGACTAATGAAACCTTATTTCTCGTGCACGCATCTTTTTTCTCTAAACTTCCCATAACTCAACAGCTTTAACCATTCCTCCTGCTCCCTTTTAGATCTGTAAGGGATACAAAGCAGTATCTGTAGAAGCTAGGCAAGAGCTGTGTGTATGCTGATTACTGGACTAATGTGTATGTGCTGACTGGCCATGTGGCTACCTACAAATGAAATACATAGTCTGTCTGTTCCTCCTTCAGATAGAGCAAAGTGGAAATCTCATTTGGATTCTTCCCTTTATGGAAGGGAT
>VZTO01010433.1:75461-98821 GCA_013400615.1 Syrrhaptes paradoxus | reverse complement strand
ACACAGCCTCCACTCCCACTGCCACCTAATTGAACGGGCAGTACAGGCAGCCCTCAAACACTGACTACCAGCACCCTAGGTCCCCAGAACAACTTTCCACACCTTCTGCATTGCATTGTGTGGGCAGGAACTAGTTCCCTGGTCTCTCTTTATCCACACAGCAAATGGTCAAGGTCAATCACCAGAGATATAGAGCAGGCAGTGTCAACTCCACCCCTGGTGAATCAGGAGCTCACCCACAAGCTGCCAGCCCAGGCACAGCACTGCTGCTGGCTCCAAAAAAACTCTTTAAAAGAGCTTTTCTGGTCACTTTTCTTCGCTTCAGTTTCCTTCCCCAGTGCAGTTTTACCTGCTTGAAGTTAGTCTCTGAATTCAAACTATTCCATTCTATTTGTAGTGAAATTGTCCTTTCTTATATTGGTTTGTCTCTGAAAATGCAAGATTGTATGATTTAGTTCTGTTTTTATGGGAATATCTTTGATGATAATTAATAATTGCACAGCTTGTTTAAGAGCTCTAATTATTTTAGTTTTATTGATAATAGAATGATGGAATTGCAAAACTCTCACTGTGTTCAACTGATATGTAAATATGTAGTGATAATTCAAATTATTAATTTGAAAATCAGCTTTTTAGAACAGTAATGTCTGGGTACTCCCAAGAAAGTGCTGCAGTGTACCACATACTGACAATAGTTGCTTTAAAAATGTCTATTTCTGCTTATGCAGATTTTCCTATTGTACAAATCTGGGAATTCTTATAGTAAATCTTATAGTAAATATTTTAAAGCTGTTTTAGAAAAATAGACTTTTAACTATGCATGTAAAAACACAGGTTCCACAATTTAAAGTACATATAATTACACTACAGCAACAATATATGAGATTTTTTTAAGTCAGTTTTTTATTTTAGACAGACAAGCTAGTACTTTCAATACAGAAGCTTTTTAGGATGATCATTTGGTGAAAGAGAGTTTCCACTGGCTTACAATCTTAGACAAAACACTAATATTTGAAAAGTCAATATTCAGGGATTTAATGGCCATACTTTTGTTTGATGAAATAATTCCTTAACAAAATATTTGCCTTCCAATGTTTTATTTTAAAGTTTTTTCTACTCAATCTCAGCAGTGTGAAAAAAGACAGTTTCACAAATAATACCCACTTGTGACTCCTGATTGCTGGATTTGTATTGCTGAAAAAGCAGCGAAAAGTCTTAATGACCAAATTGCCTATTTTTGTTGATGAAATTATTTTCTTTGCTGGCATTTTTTTCAGCAGTAAACCACTGAAACAAACAACAAATTAAGGAAAAAATTGAGGCCTCTATCTAGTGGAGTCCCCCAGGGTTCGGTATTGGGACCTGTGCTGTTTAATATATTCATCAACGACTTGGATGAGGGAATAGAGTGCACCCTCAGCAAGTTTGCTGATGATACAAAACTGGGAGGAGTGGCTGACACACCAGAAGGCTGTGCTTCCATCCAGTGAGACCTAGACAGGCTAGAGATTTGGGTGGGGAAAAATTTNGTTCCACTTGAATATGAGAAAAAACTTCTTTACAGTGAGGGTGACAGAGCACTGAAACAGGCTGCCCAGAGAGGTGGTGGAGTCTCCTTCTCTGGAGACATTCAAAGCCCGCCTGGATGTGTTCCTGTGTGATCTGATCTAGGTGTTCCTGCTCCGGCAGGGGGATTGGACTAGATGATCTTTCGAGGTCGCTTCCAATCCCTAACATTCTGTGATTCTGTGATTCTGTGAAAAAGGGCCTAGATCATTTTGGATGTTTTAAAAAGGTATTCTTTTAGCACAAAAATCAGAAAAATAATTGTCTCTTCCTGGTCACTTCAATGTGAATCCTAAGTCAACTCAGTAAAATAATGTTGTATTTCTTCATATAAAAGTAATAGTGTAGCAGCATTTATGTGGTCACGTATTAACCACAGGGAAAAAACCCAACCAACCAACCAACCAACCAGCCATATGTGATTCAACTGAAATCAGTGGGTGTATCTGTGTAATTAGTTTTAAAATAATAAGCATTTTTAATGCAAAAAACCTGGCCATAATAACACTTTCATACCAACACAGGCTTGTTGCGCAAATGTGAGATTTTGCAGCAGTCCATTACAAGCCTATTACTGGTGCTTTTTTCTGGTTATTTGACTGTGAAAGTCAAATGTGCATTAATTTTTTCTACTGAACAGCTTTATAGAATCATAGAATCATACAATATCTCGATTTGGAAATGATCCATAAGGATCATCAAGTCTAACATTCTGGTCCTTGCAGAACTGTCTAAAACTAAAACATATGACTCAGAACATTGTCCAGATGTTCCTTGACCTATGGCTAGCTTGGTGTTGTGACCTCTTTCCAGGGGAGCCTGTTCTAGTGACCAACCACCCTTTCAATGAAGAACCTCATCCTGACATCCAATCTGAACTTCTACTGAAGCAGCTTTGTTCCACTTCCTTCTGTTCTATTGCTGTCACCAGAGAGAGGAGATCAGCACCTTCCTCTCTGCTGCTCCACTTGAGGAAGTTGTAGACTGCCATGAGGTCACCCCTCAGCCTTCGCTTCTCCAAGCTGAACAAACCAAGTGACTGCAGCTGCTCCTCATAAGTCTTGCTCTCAAGACCTTTTTTGGTCACCCTCCTCTGGAAATACCCTAATAATTTTATATCCTTCTTGTATCGAGACACCCAAAAACTGCACACAGTGCTGGAGGTGGGGCTGCATCAGTGCAGTGTAGAGTGGGATAGTCACCATCCTCGACTGGCTGGTGATGTTGTGCTTGATGCACCCCGTGACACAGTTGGCCCTTTTCACTGCCAGGGCACTGGTTGACTCATATTCAGCTTGCCATCAACTGAAACCCCTAGATGTCTTTCTGCAGATTGCCCTCCAGCTTCTTGTCCCCCAATTTGTATGTATAAGCAGGATTACCTCTTCCCTGGTGGAGAATCTTGAACTTGCTCTTGTTATATTTCGTATGGTTGGATTGCCCAACTCTCTAGTCTATTCAGATCTCTCTATAAGGCCTCTCTAGCCCTTGACAGAGTCCACAGTTCCTTCTCACTTTGGCAAACTTACTTAATGTATCTTCAATTCCTACATCCAGATAATTTATAAAAACTTTGAAGAGCACTGGCCCTGAAATTGAGCCCTAGAAAACCCCATTGGTGACTGCCCACCAGCCTGATGCAAACCCACTTACTATAACCCTCTGAGACAGACCTGTCAGCCAATTATTCACCCAATGTATTATGGACTAGGCTAATTTTGAGACAATATTGCATAGGAACTTGAAAAATTTCGAAATCTTCAACATCATAAAAGCAGAAACGTCAAGGCTAGTCTTTCGGTTGAACAGTTCTTATCTTAAAATGTTCTTCTTGTATGTCTGCTGACTTTTGGAATTACTTTACATAGGAAAGATGGTTGAAGCAGAATTCAAGAAAGAGAGTTATTGAGTTTGTGTTTTGTTTTTGGGGTGTTTTCCAAAGAAGGCAATATAGGTGGAGTAATCTTGTCTTTGCTGAAAAAATTTTAGTACACTTAGCAAATGAATTGCTATAAAGATGCTTAAGGATGCATAACTGCAGGTTACAATTAAATAGTGTCTGACAAGCAAATTGTGTGTGTGTCATTTTCAGTCAGTTAAATTTGACTTAAGCACTAAGTGGAGAAGAGTTTGTCTTCCCTAAACCTTATCACTTTTACCAGCAAGATTGCTTAATCTAATAAAAAGCTTTACTTTATTGCAGCAGTTTTTTCTAATTAACGAGTCAAATGAACTCTAAAGATTTTAAATATCTAATATTTATTTCATATTGTGCACCTATAATGTTTACAAAAATGGCTTGTGTAGGAAACTAAAAAATAATAAAAAATGCTTCACTCGTGAATTTTTCTATCCTACTTGTAGTTAGGGACAAATATTTTTATCACAAGAGGTTTTGGATATTTTTGTCTTGCCACTTCAAGTTACTCTTTTTCTTAAGACATCCAGAACGAACAGATCCTTCAGTGTGATGGGGCAATCATCAGAAGCAGTGCATGCTACAGAGAGAGTAGAGGTAGCTAAACATCCAACATTTCATGTAATCCACCAGTGTAGGTGAGCAGACTCTTGGCTGACATCCATCTATCTAATAATGCATCATCATTGCAACAAGCAGAGAGTAGTTGAGGAAAATGCTGCTGTGCTATTTTGCAATATTCTACCAAAACACATTAGCCCAATTTTCACTATTAACCTAATGGTACTGAGGAGTGCATTGTACATTGGTATTTAAAATTGTTATGGTAACCATTGTAAAGATCACAAGTTCATTCATGGGCTCTAGAATAAGTTGGATGTAGAAATGAATGAGCTGAAATTCCCTTTTTATTTGCACAAAACTTGAAAACTTACTTCTCTTTAGAGTCCCTCTTGAATAATTAGTACTTCCAGAGTTTTTGCTTAAATTAGAACTGTCAGAGGAAATAAATAAACTGTTTTCCATTTCCAAAGTAATGCATTAGTGAGCATTAGCTGGTGAATAAATAGAGAGGTCTGGCAGGTTACATACATTGAGACAGGCAACTCAAAAGAATAAGGGGGGAGGATGTTTCTCTTTTTTTTTTTTTCCTTGGTGAAAAAGGTAGTGGTATCATGTTTAAAATGTATAGTAAATTAGAACAATGTTCATTTTTCTGAATTTCACAGAAAATATCACGATAGATATTTCTAAGATCTAAGGTCTTCAAAGAGTTTCTGTTTTGACAGACGTGATGATGATGGGATGGAGTAGATATATGAAACTGTGGAAAGAATATGATCCAATAATGTACATATTTATGAGAAGAAATCTAATAAAAAATGTGTTTTGCATGAATGCATGCGTCATCTTTATCTTTTTGCAGAATGAAAAAATGTTGTGTTTTAATTTAAATATTTTGGTTACATTTGAATCTTTTTGTTTTGGAACTTGCTATAGTAAGTTAAAAGCATTTCCCTCAGCAGAATAGCACCTGTCATCTGTTAAAAGAAAGGGGGGGGGCTGAATGTGTCTCACTTTCTTTTCATTAAAGACAGACAAGAAAGGGATTCAGTGACTCTACATATGTTGCTGTAGCTCAAATATACTCAGAGGAACACAGGTTAATTATTCATTTATTCTTCTGTCACTTTATTTTGTGCATTTGCACTATGATTAATTGTATTCTGTTCCTTTTGATTAACAGAAAACAGCGATGTTGATGAGGAGACTATGAAGGCAAACTCTCAGGGGTTTATTGGATGTCTCTCTTCAGTGCAGTTCAACCACATTGCTCCTTTGAAGGCTGCACTGCACCACAGCAGCTCAGCCCCTGTCATTGTAAAGGGACGCTTCACTGAATCCAACTGCGGTACTTTAACTGGAGCTGACTCAACATCAAGTCAAACAACCCATTCATTTGCAGGTAGCATATGGTTATCACTTGCTCTGATCTCTGAAGTAAAAGCTAGAGTACTCATGACCTGAATCACAACTGTTTCCCCCCTCCCCGTGTGGGTTAGCAACTCAGGAGTAGTTTGAGAAATAATTTTCTTTGATATATATACTTACTTCCTTTTCTCTAGCCTTTCTCTTTTTCTCTGAATGTTTACATTTTTCTATTTATCTCTGAAAAATATAATCTACATCACAGTTCTTCTTTGCATGCTTATGGACCCACATGACTGCCACTGTACCATACTCTACATGAACTGTAACCGTGTGAGAATTACTTGAAAACCCATCTTCCATTTGCCTTTCACTTTCTTTTTTTCTACTGCAGATCACTCTGGACCGATAGATGGGGGAGAGCCCCTAGCTAATGCAATCAGAAGTGACTCTGCAATTATTGGAGGTAATAAGGACTACAACAACTCCCTGGGAACCTCTCTTTTTTTCCAATAACTTTGTTTCAGTGCTCAAATGAAGTCAGTTTAGTTTTGTCTGCATAATGAAACTAGAGAAAAGGCTTCATTTTAATACAAGTGGTAGACAGACAAAAATCAAGCATTGTTTTAAAATGCAATCAATAGCTCTCATATTTTCTTGTTATATAAATTTATGCCATCAGTGTTTCTATACGTTGGAACATTCTGCTGAAATGCAAGACACTAAGAATGGGTTTCCAACCTGCCTAACACTAGTGTCTATGACATAAAAAAGAACTTGGATATGTTGTGACAAACAGTTTAAGAAAGAACAATCTTTTCTCCTTGACTATGCCCAAAAGTTACATTTTGGTACACAGTCAAGCTCAAAATCTTCTTTAATAGATCTGAGCAACACAAATTGTTATTAAGAAAATGCAATCTAACACTGATTGTATCAATCCTTTGACAAAATGAGGCAAGTTTAATTCTGGTTCTGCATCTGGAAAGCAACATACTCTTGAACCGACTATCACTTACACTGAGCAACAACTTAAAAATAAAAAGCATATTAAAATAAAAATTTTTAAAATTTACTGTTGGTTTGAAATATAATTTCTTCAATTGCTTACTATTTATTTTGGCCACTTTTATCAGCTCAAATAGAACTACAAATTATCATCCACAAACTTTTTTCAAAACACTTATTTTCAACAGAGTAATAGGGGAAGAACCATCGCAGTTCATTTGCTCTTAAAGTGAATATTTTGTCAGTCCCTTTAATTTTTATGACTATCAGAACAAATATGGTATAAAGCTTAGGACAGAGGTCTTCTGCTTAAAACACAGAACTGACAATCAAGATATGCAGGTTGGATTACTGTGTCTTTTAGGCCAATCATCCTTAAGCCAAGATCCATCTCTGTTTCAGTGGAGAAGCCTGACAGTTCTGTGCCTCTAGGAGAAGTGAAGAGTACTCAAGTGAGCCTTAACAGGCAGAGTTTGGGATCAGGGACCCTCAGGAGAATTTCTGTTCCTGTCATCAGTGTTGAAGCAAATGTATGGCTATGTCTGTTCAGTTTTTTCTTTCAAGGAATAGCATTACCTCTCGTGCCAGTCTTCCCCAGTGAGGATTTCTGGTGGCATTACTACTCTTGGCAGGAGGTGAGGGAAGGAGACTTGCTTTCACTCACGAAGATGGCATTTTTGCAGTATAATTCAGTATTTCATTTTGCATTAGCTACTTCAACAGAAAGAAGGTGGAGCAGGGGAAGGTCATCCCCTCCATTTTAAAATTTGGAATAGGTTTCCTTTCTAAGGATTTTAAAAGCCTTAGCAGACAAATGATGTAGTGGGATTTAGCAGAATAAAGCTACCAAGGCTTCTCACTGAGGATAAAAGCTCTATGGAAGGTGGAGTTAAGATAAGAACCTGCAGTCATCTCTGTGGCTGCCATTTAAATAATGCAACCTGTCATGGTCAGTGCCTGCCAGCAGGACACTGCATGGTCAATGACCTTTAACACAGTAGTGCTAAAGATATTGACATAAGAGGCAGTAAAACCTAGAAGCTTCATTGTGATAGCTTTCTAAAGTGATTCTTATGTCTGTATATCTTTATATGCACAAAATTTGATAATTTTACCACTGAATTCAGTGAGGTCAGAATTTTAAAATACGGTTTCTGAGTTCTACATGTTTAACTTTGTCATAAATTACTTCACTGTTTCAGAAGATAAGTATTATTTTACATAAGTATTTGTATGTAAAGATCACTTTATGTACTAAGTAGTTTAGTGTGGGTGGGGATTTTTAAGTGTACTAACAACAAAGGCATTTTTGAACTTCAAGCTACAATAGTTATGGTATTTTAAAGATAATAATATCCTCACAGTTTTATTGTTATTAAACACATTTGGGCATATGCACTAACAATTTTTCTACTGCTTAACTACAAATTTTTAAAAGTCAAAATAAGACAAGCTGTACAGCACTTAGTAAAAGTTTAGTGCAAGTACCCTCAAATAGCTGTGACTGAGAATTGTACCAATTCAGCTACTTCAGACAAAGCAAGTTTATAGATGGTCTCTTATGGAACACATACGGTGGTTGTGAAACAAAGGGATGACTCTTCTATTTAATCTAAATAAGAACAAGATTTACCCAGATTATAGAGTCTATTCAGAGAAGAAGATACCACCTTTGGCCCACTAGTTATTATTTGTCTGTTCTTTCTCTTGACTTTTTTCTCTTTTTTTCTCCTAGGTGTGATAGCGGTCGTGATATTCATCCTACTTTGCATTACTGCCATAGCCATACGTGTTTATAAAAAAAAAGGCATATACTCAAAAAATGGGGCTAAAGGAACTGAAAATGAAGACAGTGCTGAATCTGCACTGAAAAGTGAGCTCAGCATGCAAAACACAGCCAATGAAAATCAAAAGGAATACTTCTTCTGATTGGCATTCATAATTTAATTTAAGATAATAATGTGACAGTCTGACTTTCTTGCTAAGCCAGGGGCTCTCAGTGGACAGAAAAAGCTCTTGCACTCTACAGTAAATGCAATGGATTTGGGAATTATTATACTGCATATGTTCAGTCTCAGTGATTGCTCTAGGGGGCCTCTTTAAATTACATGCATTCCTTAGCTATTATACTGTAAATGCATTTTATGTAACAGTGAATTAGATATTGTAACGAATTTCATTGTTGGTAGTTTCCGACTGTTCTGATGTGACCTTCTACAACTGAATTTTAACATACATGTTGAATATGATTTTTGAATGGGAAAATTGTTATGAAGTTATTCCTATCCTTTTTTTTTTTAATTTCATTCTGGAATTTTGTTCAAGGTGAAAGGTGGATTCTAATACTTTATTTTACTAAAGAAATTCTGCTATGTTGTATTATCGTGATCCCTCTTACTTCCTCAAATTGAAAATGCCTTTTGAACTGCTGTTAGCTGGTGTCAGCATCTGCTTGTGAGACATGGTGTTTGGTGTCCAAAACTAATTGTATTTTTTTCCTCTGGGATGTGACCAATGTCATCACTATCCCTTCTTTATGGCAAGCCTAGCAGGACTTAAAACTGAAGTGCTCACATTGTGTTGAAATGCTGTAAAGTCTCTTTTGCAGTAGGTTTTCAGTTATGGTCAAGTGATGGCACCAAGAGACTCATGCACATTCAAGGTATTTTAAATAAAGTTGGGATCACAAAAGGTAAGACATTTTCTTGTAAAGATCAAGTACTATATTAGCAATAGTCAAATTATCATGAGTGAAAACATAAAAAGATGATGAGCCTTGTTTTTCCTGTAAATTAGAAATATCTCTTCTGCCAAGAAGTAGTGCTTTGTGCACTATCTGGGACATATTCTCTGAAAACATCATGTTTGTGATCTGTTCCAGACCTCAAGATGAATTTGTTCTAAATTATAGAAATTATTTATTATTATTAGGAAAATAGAAGTAGGACTTTTAGAGTCTAGTACAGTGACAGCTACTTGAATACTTTTGTTCTTCACTCTTTAATAGTACCTACTACTATACCTCGACAAGATAAGGTCTGATTATAGCACTCAAAATAAACAAGTGCTTACTATCCTGACAGAGTAAATGAGAGCTATAATGTTGTTTAAACAAATTGTCAGATACAAAGGGTAAATTTAAGTTGTCTAAACAGGAGATTGTAAGGTCACTTTAGACACCATACTGTGTCTGAAATACACGTGACCAAGTGGGAGTGTCACAAGTTTTACAGAAGGTATGTGTCTTTTGGAAGGGACATTTAGGAATTGGGTAGAATACCTCAAGGCATCAAAAATGGCACTAGATACTAATATTTGGGTAACTGACTCTCACATAAAGGATTTTTTGTTTTTCCCCAGACAGAATACTGTCTTCCTACAGCTTGGATCTGAGAAAATAATCAGGAATTCTGTGCCCTTGGAGACTTGAGTTTAAAATTTAAACAGCTTTCAGAATTGATTTATATCTGCTCCCATTGAACATGTATATGTTACTGTATTCACTGATACAGTTTGGTCCATGATAATTAGGACATCTTTAGAAAAGACAGATTATGGTGAAGGAATGATACTTAACTGTTTCAAATAAGTGATATGAATGACAATGCTCTGTTTTGTGGATGGGGAGTGGAGAAGATGAAAGCCTCACATGGACCATGAGAACAAGACCTGGAATTGTTACATTTGCTACTTGGGATCCCCTCAAGCCTAGCTAGTTACTTGAAAGTGAAAATTATTACTTCTTTTCAAGGCTCTGGTCTACATTGCATTGAAATCAAGAGAAGTCCTTCCATGGACTTCTCTGTAGCTCAAACCCTCTGCGTCTCAGGAGTTTTTCCCTTCCTGTGATACATATGTCAGTGTCCAACTTTTTGTGTCACTTCTGTCAACAAATCTATCAGCAGTGATGAGTCCCAGTCAACTCCATTGATTATAACATATTAGATCACCAAAACTGACTTTTTGATTGAATGATAAAAGACAGACTATTCATATGAGAGTTACCCACATGCTAACCTAATAAAACCTAAAGAGTACCTATACTAGGACAAGTTGGAAGTATGCAAACTGAACTTTTCAACCACTTGCTTTTACTTCAATTTCCTTGTTAATTTTTGCTGTGTGAATTGATGGAGACTCTTCCCTTACTTTGTTTTCTTCCAAATGAATAATTATTTTCTTTCCCTATTCCTTAGAATTTTAAAAAGCAACAGGAAGGGAAAAGCTGAATAAACCTGTATTTCACAGACTAATTTAAAAAAAGGGAGGGTATAAATGTCTGTGTGAATGGCACATTATTTAATTCAAAGACCTTTTTAAGGCATTTTACTGTGTGAAGGATTCTAAGGGGAAAAACAGAAACAGATTTTGTTGAATGTACATCTATCTGCAGATTTGTAGCATACAGTAATTATGTGTCTCTGAAGATGCAAATGCCCATTTTCATCTGTAGGAAGAGTGATCATATATTTGTCACCTGAATCTGAAATATACAGGTCCATAGTCAATGGAGCAGCATTTTTCATAACTTGCTGAATTTCTATGGGTACAAAAATATTGTGGCACTGAAGTGTGCTGAGACATCACACAGCATTGTGCTGTCCCTTTTTTGTTTCTCTATCCCAATGTGTGACCTTTCACCTCTCTGTTAATAAACAGGTTTTAAATAAAGTGCGGAAAATAATTTTTAAAAACTTTGTATTAAAAAGTTTAAAACTGACAAAATATACTGATTTTTTTTAAACAGTAAAAATATGTAGAAGTGCACATAATATATTGGTGAGTGTGGTTATTTATAAATATTACTGAGTGTTAATGTGACAAATTTACTACACTTTGACACTCTTTCCATGGCAAGTATATTTTTTCTTAAGTACATTAGAAAATAAATAACAGCATTATGCTGTTACATTTTTAAAACTTTGTGCAGGCACCAGTTACAAAGGGCTTTTAATTATTTATGTACTCAATATTTAGAGGATAAACATGATTTAGTTATGTTTTGGGAGGACATTTTCCAGTACATCCATTGGTGTATAAATGAAGAATATGTAATAACTTAAGTGCAGAACTTAACATGAAATGTGCTAACGGTCAAAATAAATTTACAGCACCATTATGACATACAAGAAAAAAAGTGTGTAAATAACAAAACAGACAGAATTCCTGGGAGTAATCAGCTGTGTAGATTAGAGTACCCAGATTTAGGCCAGGAAGCCTGCAGCACCAGTGTAAGATAAAATCAGAAAATGTAACTATTGCAGGTCAGTAGAGGTTAATAGGAAAATACCCATTTGAAATAAAACGAATTACCTTAAAAAGTAATTATCGAATCATAGAATCACAGAATTGTTTGTGTTATAAGGGACCTTACAGACTGTCTAGTTCTAACCCCCCTGCCACAGGCAGGGACACCCTCCACTAGACCAGGTTGCTCAAAGCCTCATCCAGCCTGGCCTTGAACACCTCCGGGGATGGGGCATCTACAGCTTCCCTGGGCAACCTGTTCCAGTGCCTCAAATAGTTTACTCTCAAGGCTGAGTTGCAGTTGTATAAACTGTTTGATATCACAGGGGAAGAATGTTTTTTGTAACAGAAAAATGTTTGCTAATAAAAATGAAAACTACTACAGAAATGAGAGGTTAATAAAAAGGTACAGGTATGAAGGTACTGAAGTAATTTAAGTTTGGTGGTTTTGGCTTTTTTTTTTTTTTTTAGGGGACACCCAAGAATACACTTAAAAGAATAAGGAAAATAAAAGAACTTCCCTTTAAATTTACTCTTTTCAGAGACTCTTTTCAGAACCTTCTCTTGGGGCTTTTTGGTGGTGGTAGGAAGGAAGGTTTTAGTGGGTTTCTGAACAGAAGATGCTGAAGTTATTAACAGGAGAAACAGAAACAACAAAAAAATAAGGTACTTATAGACTGTGCTTTGCTAAGAAACCATGTTCATCCTTATTTTTGAGGGTCTGTCTGAAAAGTAATTTTTGACAAGAACTCGTAATGTTCTTTAGATACATTGTCCAAACCTCTTAATCTTTGATCTTACCATTGTTAAGAAAGGAAGATACATGTTTTTCCTTCAAAAACTGTCAAAAAAATCTCATTTGACTTCACAGAAATATCTAACGTCCATCTACGATGAAATTCTGATGTTGCTAACATTTTGTATAAATAACACTGAATAAATCATGATGGTAATAACATAGTCCTTATTAAATATTGTGGTAAATCCACAGTAAAAATCTCCATAAGCATATGATTAAATTCAGGTGCTCACACATATGCATGTAAATGAGCTATGTAGTCAGAGCTAAGATTCTTCAGAATTTACCGTTTTCTCTGTATTATGTCTAGCACTGAAAAACAGTCCAGAGTTCAGAAACACCCGTGCCCCCAGCCATTTTAGGAAAATGTCCAACCCATTCACAAAGTATTTAAGATTTCAGAACGTTTTTTCAAGGAAAAAAAAAAGTAGACTTTATAGTTACTACCAGAAAAGTAAGAGGTAGACAACCAGCCTGCTGATACAAAGAGAAAACTTTATAACAGAGAGTGCTGTAGTAAGTTGTTGTTTTTTTTTTTTCTCCCTCTAGTTACATCCAGTACTTGAGAAATCGTTTGACATGGACCTTTTAGAGCGACATCAGAGGAGGGCCACAAAGATGATCAGAGTCCTGGAGCACCTCCCACACGAAGACAGAATGAGAGAGTTGGGCTTGTTTAGCATAGTGAAGAGAAGGCTCTGGGGGGACCTAATAGCAGCCTTCTAGTACTTCAAGGGGGCCTACAGAAGAGATGGGGAGGGACTCTTCATCAAAGAGTGAAGTGACAGGACAAGGGGTAATGGCTTTAAGCTGAAACAGGTATATTTAGATGAGATACTAGGAGGAAGTTTTTCACTGTGAGACTGGTGAGACACTGGAACAGGTTGCTCAGAGAAGTTGTGGATGCCTCATCCCTGGAGGTGTTCAAGACCAGGTTGGATGAAGCTTTGAGCAACCTGGCCTAGTGGGAGGTGTCCCTGCCTATGGCAGGGGAGTTGGAACTAAATGTTCTTTAAAGTCCCTTCCAAACCAAGCTATTCTATGATTCAATGAGTCTAAGAAATTAGTGTTATTTCACATACACACACATACAAACTACATTAAACAGCATATTTCAGCTACTGTCTAGTATGTTTCTTGGCAAAACACTAATCAATTAATATTCTTTTAACCAGCTAATTTGTCCTTTGCCATTATATACTTGAAGTATACTTCGCTCAGTCAGTTAACTGGCATTCAGTCAGTTAACTGGCATTAGGACTCATACCTTCAGATTAGGTGAGGCAGTGGGCATCAATGAGACTCCTATATCCGCAAAGAGGAACAGCTACTCAAGATCCTTCTGAAGTCCAAGAAAATTAAAGAGTAACTGTCAATATGTTACGTCATATTTATCAAGTATGCATTTTGCATAAAGAACCTAGTGATAACAGCATAAAAAGAACTATTAAAATAATACATGTATTATTCAATGACCCGACAGATACCAGGTAGGACTTGGTAACACTTGTATGTTACACTTTTTAATACACCATAGTCTTTGTGTCTTCTAGCTGATTCTGATCCATGAAAAAACTTATAATTTCAAGTACAATGCAACCTTTTAGGAGTCTATGAACTGATGATTTTTTGTTTTGAAAAGTGGAAGTACCTTGCAAGAATTATAAGGTCAATGTTAATTTAACTGAAAGCAGCCATCATAAAATCTTCTGGATTTAAAAAGTAAAGGTTTCAAAAGCATCCATCATGACATAATATAAATTCAGTGATGGACGTTACTGTTAAGTAATTAACAGACTTTCACACACTTCTCCAGTAGTAGAAGTGTGTGGACTGAGCTGTGAGGAGCCGAAGAATATCTATCCCACCCTTAAGTGTAAGGCCTTGAAAAAAATGCCATTAACCTTTATACTGCATTTGTACAATAGGGAGAAAATACTGAAGTTTCCACTAGCTTGCTTTATTAATATCTGTGAATCCCTTTGAAGATGGAAGCCTTTACAGAAATGGACAGTGTCATAACAGAAATGAGATTCTATCTTTTATTTAGCAAATAATGTTATCATAAGTAACATTAATTCTCTCTATTTATTTTAGTACATTTATTTCAGGAGATGTTCCTTTTACTTTCAGTCAGAAATAATAGCTTTTTCTTCTTTTGTGCAAAGAGTGACACATGAATGAAGATGAGAAAAACAGACCTTGGACTATTTGGTGTAGTACAGATTTGATTTCATGGGTTTCTTTATTGCCAAATTTGGGCCCAGAACAGTTTCATCTAACTAAAGGGGTAGTAGTTGAAGTAAACAATATAGATGTCATATAGATAAACACAAAACTTGGATAATAACAACACATTTATGTTTTTATGAAATGTCTCCTGCTAATTGATTAGCTCTAAGGGAATGTCATGTGTATATTAAGTGCAAATCCTACCTCCTTCTTAGTAGCTTTGACTGCTTTGTTAATCCTATTTGCTGCTATTTTTGTTACTACAGTGTTATTCTTCTACCTACCAGTAGCTGCTAGGCTTACCATATTTTATTATTTAGATGAGAGGATAAAAATCATAGTGTGTTCCAATACCTTTAAATCTATTGCACATATAAATATTTTGTATCTAGATAAAATAATAATATATGTTTATTAACATGCATGCTCTATATGAAGTAGCAAATCTAAAAGTAAACATATTGGTTTGTGGTTTGGGGTTTTTTTTGTTTAGGTTTTAGGGATTTTTTTTGGTGCCCCTCCCCCAGATAAACAGAGAGGAAGGTTGTTACTTTTGGCCTAATTACGTACTGATTATAAAGAAATTGTTTCAAAAGAGTGCTACAGGATACTAATGTTTTATTTTAAAAACTGTAGACATTCTTAGTAAGAAGACATTCAAAATTTTTCAGTAGTTGCATCTGTAAGATGAAGCCTGTCTCTTTTCTAACTGAAAATACTAGTAACACTCTTAATATGGTATAACATTTTTTTCCCACTACATTCAGTGGCACTAGAAATAGAGCTTTACACCATTTCAAAAAGAGTAACCACTCAGTTATGGTCCTGCAACATGGAATTAAAAAAATTTTGCCTGCAAAATGATTTGATATTTACAGATAGTTAGGAAGTAATTTAGCAGTTAAAGTGTTTCATTTGAAAAACATAAAGGACCTTATTCTTGCACAACAAAAACTCCTCATGAAATTAATATGTAAATGGATTATTGTGTCATGATCTGTAAATCAGCAACTCATATTTGAATTATTGTTGTTTTGTTTCTATGATTTTGTCCCTTGATCTTCAAGTTTGTAATAAGTGCCTGTCTGATTCAAAGTAATTTTTAATTAATTCGTGTCATAAACATAAAAGTGTTATGTTTCAGGTGTCTTACAGATAAACCCTACCAAAAATTAACAGTTTAGTATAGAATGGGATTTTTGTAAATGTGTCCTATATTCCTTTACATTACACAGTGATAAAGTTCATTTATTTTTACAGAACATACTGTGTTTGATTTATGATTTATTGCCAGAACACGTAATAGGAATAAAAGGGCAAAAATCATAGAAAAGAAGATGAATGTAAAGCAGGAATTTTCTTTGTTGATAAAACTGTTTTTATAAAAGTCCTGAAAATTTGTTTCTCTAATACTCTTTTACAGCTATTTTTTCAATTCTTATACAGTATTTATTTGGAATCATGTTATCAAGCACATCTTCTCCATTATTTGTTTTGCAAAAACAAGCTAATAGTAATTTTAGTTTCTAGCTGTCTATTTGCCTTAACAAAGTATTTTAATCTGTAAATTAAGCACAGTATGAAATATCTAGTATTGTGTCTCTGCAAGATAATAGCAATAATTAACATTCCCCTGAAACAGGAAGATCTCTGAATGTCTAGAGTTGCCTTGACAGTCTTATTTTATTATTAGAAGTAAACCTATTTAGTTAGAACCTAATTAGGAAAGCATTAGTAAATGCTTATTATTCAGTACTCTAGAACAGTTAAGTGTTACATTTGAGAAATGAAATGTTCTTTAAATGAGTCAAATAGTGCATATTATGGTAGTAATGCTGCCCTTGTGCAGAACCTGCTCACCCACTGTGGCACTTAACAGTGATTAACAGTCATTTCTCCATTACCAGATTCACTTTAGCGTTCTGTAGTATGCTGTAATATACTTAAAAACTAAATATGTTTGCAGTAAACGTCTTATTGCTTCATAATAGCCTTTTTTACTTCATCTAGGAATTTCCTTTTTTTTTTTTTTTTTGCACCAGCATTATGCTCATAATCATGTAACTAGTGAGAATCTGCAATTGAAATTACAAATAAGTTTGATGCAATAGAGGTTGCTTTTCTTTAGGTGACTGTTGTACCATCAGTTAGCTCACAGCAGGTCAGGCTTGTGGGTATTCCTCTGTGTTGTCAGCTAGCACAGCTGTCCTATTTCCATCTTGCTGAACTGTGTCCCACCAAACTGTGTGCATTTCAGTGCCCCTGGGATGAATTTCTAGGAAAAAAAATATCCCATCACCCCCAAACACAGCATGATCCACACTAGCTGACCAAACATCAACAGTCACGTAGCAGTTCTCTGCAGTTCTAATCCCAGATGGAAGCTGGGAGGAAGCGTGCATGCTGCTGTTTCTACACGACATGATGCTGCAAGGCCACCTGCAGGAGCCACATATGGATATACCTAGCTTTGAGATGTGTTATTATTAAATACTCAGTAAAAAGAATAAGAAAGTCAAGGCTGGCAACTTCTGCTCAGACCCCAGAGAGGAGGCCCATGACCTGACAGGCTGTCAGCAGAGAGGCTGCAGGGCAGGTTGTGGTTGACAGTGATCTGATCTGCCAGGGAGCTAAAGGGGAAGGTGCAAAAGAAGAGCAGAAGCTGGTGTATTCTGCTTCTGTTAGTGGAGAGAAAAACAACAATGTGACCTTTGGTACACTCTTTGAAGGCACTTCTAGAAAAAAAAAAAATTATTAGGTACTACATGCCTCAGCTAAGCACAACTCTGTCCCTTTAATTGGCAACCAGAAGAGGCAGAGCAGTGAGCCTCTCCTGAGCGTGTGATACAGTAAGAACAGTACATTTGGTAGGAAGTTCTCTTACCAGCTTCTTATTTGCAGCCTGGAGTGGTATCATTTGAGAAATCTGTGTGTGATGCTCTCTATTCATTGGGTTAAGTCAACAGCTTTACACCATACAAGCTACTTGCCTCCTGCTGAGAACTGAGACATCTGGCTCAGAACTTCTGGCTCTTGCTCCAGGAGGCACATGTCAGGCAGTAGCTGGCTCTAATCCAGAGACAGCAACATTGGTCAAGAAAATAATAATCTCTTAATGCCTTAAAAACGTGCTCTCAGAAGTTGGTCATCCTCCCTCATACAGGATTAGCAAGATTTTCAAAAGCACTGACGTTGATTCAGGGAGCAGGTACCTGTTTGCCATTCTGAAAAAAATTCCTAAACTTTCGGTTCACAGAATCACAGAATGGGTGAGATTGGAAGAGTTCTCTAAAGGTCACCTGGTCCAACATCGCTGCTCAAACAGGGCCACCTAGAGTCGGTTGCCCAGGGCCATGACCAGACAGCTTTGGAATGTCTGTGTGGATGGAGACTCCACAGCCTCCTTCAGCCACCTGTGTCAGTGCTCAGTCACCCTCACAGTGAAAAAGGTTTTCTTGATATTCGGGAAGAATGTCTCATGTATCAGTTTGAACCCACTGCTTCTTATTCTGACACTCAGAAGCACTGAAAAGAGACTTCTTTACACCTTTCCTTCAGCCATTTATACACATGGATGAGGTCTCCCTGCGAGTTATCTCTTCTCCAGGCTGAACAGTCCCATCTCTCTCAGTCTTTCCTCGTGGGAGATATCTCCAGTCCCTTAATCATCTTTGTAGCCCTTTCCTGGATTCTCTAGTGCTGAGGAGAGGAAGAAGGTTCAGCTTCTTCAGCCTGCTGGCAATGCTTTACCTAATGCAGCCAGAATACCGGTGGCTTTCCCTGCAGTGAAGGCACATTGCTGACTCTTGTTCAATTTGATATCCACCAGGACTCTCAGGTCCTTTTCTACAAAGCTGCTTTCCAGCTGGATGGTCCCCCAACACACACTGGTGCATCGGGGTTATTTCTCCCCATGAATAGAGTTTGTACCCGTAAACTGATCATTTGAACTGATTAGATATTTTGAAAATCACACTGTTAACGTTATAAATATCACTAATCAGTAAAATTTCTTCAGAAGTCTTACAGTGTATCTGCTGGTACTTCTCTTTATTGCTGTTTGAGGCAATATTTAGTACTTTTTTTTTTTTTTACTCAAAATGGCAAAATTTTGTTTATTGTAGAGTAATAGGAGTCTATGTAGATATCTAACTATGCTATATAAAAAGAGCATTTCAGCAAAAGCAATCAAGAGATTCAGTAATCGTTAGAATTCAGAGATCATTTGCTATTGTTTTCATGCTAGAATTGGCATATGTGTATGTGAGACTGAATGGTAGAGTGAAGAGTAATGATCTGCTTCTTATTTTTGACTGTGATCAGATCTCAAACTTTTTGTTTTCTTTACAGTAGGAGCTTCTCAGTATCAGAAGTGATGTCACTGTATGAGATGTAGGGAACAGCATTAGTCAAATAGCCACTACCTTTTTTCTGTATGCAGATTCTAGACGTCAGGCTCTCCCTCACCAGTAGCTGTTCAAATAGAGCTATGACAAACCAAAACATATTGTGTAATATTGCTTTTTTTCCCATATAATTTGTAAAAATGTTCATCTTGCTGTAAATTTTTGATTGAGTTAGTTTCCAAATACATTGGATATGTCAAATTTTATGGCATTATTTCAACATAATGTAAAATTATATAGCCTACAATAAAAAGAAAAGTGGTTTAAAAGTTAAGAGAAAGCTCTGTTGAAAATATTCAGAGCAATAGGTAATAATAGACTGTCAAATATCTACATATCTTTAGAATATACTCAGTAACAAGGTCAAAGAAAAAGACTTTGAAATAAATATTCAATACTCTAACAAATTTCAAGATTCTGTTTGGTTTTTTTAAATGATATTTAATCTAAACAGTCAGTCATGCCATTTCTCTAAAAAGCTGTCACAACAGATGCACAAACTATCTGGTACAATGTAAATAACTTGCAATACACTTTATATACATACATAGCTAAGATTAGTATATCTGATGACTTAATTTTAACAGCGCATTTCCCTAGACCATGTATTCTTCATTTAATACATTATTCTTCCTGGTTTTTCATTGTTTGTTTCTTTTATTGCCTACACTCTGACAGAAATTTCATACTATCTACATTATCATTTTTATCATAGTGGTGCCAAGAGATTCCAACTTAGACAATGAACCTGTTGCAGTAATGGAAAAATACCAACACATGCAGACATACAGTATGAGGTGGATACTGTCTAGAACACCCTATCTACTAAATGGCAGACACAGGCAGAGTAAATGAATTGACCAAAAAAAGGAAAAACTGGCAGGACTGGAAGTTGATCCCTTTACTATTCCACTTCTTCTCTTTAACAGACAGCTCAATTTGCCGCCACACAGAATGTCTTTTATTTAGTTTGTCTTATGCAGGCATCACCTCTTCTGTCCAGTAGATAGATTATGTAGGATACACAGTGAAATATAAAATTAAAATAAAAAACCCTAACCTATTCTTTATCTGGTTCTAATGGGAATACTGCAAAAGGTTTTCAAAGTATAAAACTAAAATACTGTCCTTAGACATCGTTTTTTGAACAGTAGAAAAGAAAATTTTAAAAGTACTTTTGTGTGTTGTCCATGTATATTTGTTTCTATTTCTTTCTCTGAATGCTGGGAATGACTTGACAGTGAATTATATTCTTTGATGACCCAGGAATCATTGAAAGGTATTTATTAAAACTGAGGGTGATAATGAGAAAACTACATATGGAATAGTTACAAGCTGGTGCCCACTCTCACCAAGCTATACCATTCAGGATTTGGGGAGATGATAGTGAACTCATGTATGTACCTTGGGAACTTACCCCAATGTTTCCCTTGTAATTTGGGATTTGCTCCCCTGAAATGCACTGGAATAATAATTCTGAAATACAACGTTTTAATGCCCAGCCTTCTATGTAGATGAGAGATTAAAACCATCAAGAGAAGTGTCAATGGCAAAACTGTTGCTGCCAGTACAATCATATGAGTTGTTCCTGATCTTTTTAACGCAAACCATAGATGTTGTTTTGCTCTGTGGATGTATTTTTAGATACATATTTCTAAAAGTAATTCTTTAAAAGAGAAATGTTTAAAATAGTCATCCCTGGAGCACATGTGTGTTTGTACTTTATGTTAAAAAGAGATGATCTGTTAACCAAACCATCCTGGATAATTTATTTTGTGGCTAAGAAGTTAATATTTCAAAATACGGCACTGTTGTGTTAGCTCTCCTACATTCTACAATAATCGTTTTATTTTCCTAACATAGTCCACAAGCAGCTGGTGCCCCAGGGAGCTGACCTGTGGGCATGTTCTGAGACTTTCTGTCAATGCCCTTCGGAAGTGCTCCCTCATGAAAAACACTGTCAAAGGCTGAACTAAAATCTCAGTCATTGTCACCCTAAGCAAACCAAGGCAAGGCAGTCAGCTCAAGATACCAATGTTCAAGTTGTCATCACCTGGTGCCTTTATTTGGACATTTCTTCTGGCCATCTGAACATTCAGGTCAAGAGAAGGAAGGCTAAAACACATTCAGATCAAAGCTTTCCTTGCAGAGTAGTGAATATGTCAGCAAGAACAATGAAAATATAAGAGGTCTTTATACTTGTGCAAGGCTGATGGAAGTAACACAGATTTAATAAGTTGACGAAATTTTCTGTTTAAGACCTAACACATTTTTATTGCCTCATGAATTTTTCTTGCATTTTTAGTGGTTAATCCTTTACATTATTTACTTTTTTTATTTATTATCTGCATAATTATTCTTAGAATAATTTCAGAACTCTTTGCTCACATGGAGTTCCTAAGCTCTAGTATAAATCCAGTATTTAGAGAATTATGTAAGGGATCTCTACACATTAAATCCTGGAGTTTGCACAAATATCTTTTTCACTTTGAAAAATACTTCCATGTATCCATGAGATTAATAATCATTTCACCAAAGAAAAAAATGCGAGATAGTCACTACAAACTAAAATACCTTCCTGCAGTTATATTCCAGTAAGTATGGAAGCTTAATAAATATAATCATATTTCTCTTTTGTAGGTAAAAGAGGTAAAGTTTCCATTAGCTCAGATTACAGGAAATATTAGATTGCATCCTTTTAATGCTCTGGTAAAATAATTGAAGTTGAATTTATGGATCATGTATAGATGACTACGATAAGTTGACTGCAGTTGATGAGACTGTGATTTATTACTATCTCTTTACAGGTTCCTGTCTATATATTGCACTCAAATGGACTGTAGGGTTCCTATTTCCTTTAAACTAAGCAGGTTTTAGGGGAACTACACAGCCTTAATTGAGAAGAATTAGAAAAAAATGTTAAAATACTTTTTAGGTACTTTTCCTTGGTTTTCTGGACATATCTAATACATATTTCCTCTCTATCAGTTTATTATGTTCTCTAAAATGTTATTTGTTTCTAAACCAAAAAAATAAAAGGTAAACTGGTGGCATTCAGAGTGTTATCATATGCACAAAGCTAACAATGGAAAAAGTTAAATAAACGCTGCATTTTTTTTCATAATTTCATGTGAAATATACAAAACATTTTAAAATCTTAGGTGAAATCACTTGACAACAAGGAAGCCCAAGTATGATTGAGTTAACAAAGTGCTTTCAACTTCAGAAAATGGAAAAGGACATTTTCATGAGGTATAAAGATTTATTTAGAGTACCTACAAATATTATCTGGGTGTATTTAAACTTGTAAATTTCATAGAATAGGCATCAATAGTTTAAAAAGTGAAGTTCTTTGCTAAATAAACTACTTGAGAAATGATAATGACACTCAAAAAAGGAAATGCATCAGAAGAATGAAATGTATAACCTAGTGCCTAGACTTGTTATACTTTAATGTCACTTTACGTACTTTAATCCCTAAACTTGTTATGCTTTAGTGGTCTAACAAATAAGCAAGGAGACTCTCAATAAATTGCTGCTTCGCTCTTTCTAAAATATGCATATGTATATCTAGATCTATTCTTGCCTATTTGTGTTAAGATTGAGAATTTTTCTTTAATTTTATACATCTGTATATACTGCTTCATTCATAAGTAGTATAAATGAAAAAGTAACTGCTGTCATGAAAGTCTTTAGAATATGAACACAAAAAACTGCTCTATTTTGCTTTCACAAAAGAGGAAGTCACACCATTGATTTGACTAAAAATTACAATCTATCAACCTCTAAGAAGTACAGAATAAAAGGTTTTAGACTAAGATTTTTGTAATGTGAGAATATTCTTTATGAATGAAAATGAAATTGTCAGTTTATGCACCTACCAGGTAGAAGATTTCCTTGGAATGCAATTACTAAAGCAGTTTTGGTTACGCTTACTACAGCTGTAGCACTAAGTAGGAGGATGAAGGCCCGAAGAACTTCTCTTCCAGAATACGAGGCCTTTCTCAGTGCCTGTACTCACTTAATTGAACAAAATGGACTCCTGTGGTAACAGGTGACTGAATGATGGGAAGGAAAGAGGAAGAGGTGGTCAGGTGGCTGCTGCCATTCCTCATTGGTCCCATTGCAGCTGGTTGTCACCCATCACCACATTACAGCTGGGGTTTTAAGAAGTGAAACAGACATCCAGGGCCATGTACAAGATGATTCATGCTCCACCAGAAATTCCGAAAGCAAATTTCTTAGTCCCTGTACC
>VZTO01010433.1:47228-63083 GCA_013400615.1 Syrrhaptes paradoxus | reverse complement strand
AGCCTGTCAAGGTCCCTCTGGATGGCATCCATTCCCTCCAGTGTGTTCACCACATTACATGACTTGGTGTTATTGGCAAACTTGCTGAGGGTGCACTCCATCCCACTGTCCATGTCTCCAACAAAGATGTTAAACAACACTGGTCCCAGTACTGACCCCTGTGGAACACCACTTGTCACTGATCTCCACTTGGACATTGAGCCATTGACCACAACTCTTTGAGTGTGGGTGTCTAGACAATTCCTTATCGAGCAAGTGGTCCTTCCGTCAAATCCATGTCACTCCATCTTAGAGACAAGGATGTCATGTGGGACTGTGTCAAAGGCTTTGCATAAGTCCAGGTAGATGAAGTCAGTTGCCCTTCCCTTGTCCACCAGCGGTGTGGCCCTGTTGTAGAAAGACACCAAGTTCATCAAGCACAATTTTCCCTTGGTAAAGCTGTGTTGATTTTCACTAATCACCTGCTTGTTTTCCATGTGCCTTAGCATAGATTCCAGCAGGATTTGCTCCATCATCTTGCCAGGCACAGAGGTGAGACTGACCAGCATGTAGTTTCCTGGGTCTTCCCTATTTTCCATTTTTAAAAATGGGTGTTATGTTTCCCCTTTTCCAGCTTATGGGAACTTCACCAGAGTGCCATAATTTCTCAGATATGATGGATAGTGGTTTGGCAACTTCATCTGTCAGTTCCCTCAGGACCCGCAGATGTACCTTATCAGGTCCCATTGTGCTTTTTCAGGTTCTTTAGATGGTCTCAAACTTATTAAATAAGGAATGGTCTGCCTTATTTGACTGATTATTAATCAGCTCCTTACATCTTTGAGGCATTGCTTAAGTATGAAATTACTTTTATGTAGATCTTCAGCCTCCCAAACCAATAAATGCACTAAAAACCGTACATGACACAAATATATGAAGAAGTCCACCTGGCTGTAGTTCATGTCTGAGTTCTTGGTTGAGACTACACCACTGTAATCAATCATTTTGGACTGAATTGTTTGGGGTTTGGTTTATTATAATGAGTTTGGAGGACCAATCTGGCTTTTTTTTAAAACGATTTTATAACAAACTTCAGTTCTGAACCTATAATAAGATATACATATATATGTAAATGAGTGTTCTAGCTTTCAAATAAGGCGTATTTTCATTATTAGTTCATTGACCTTTACTATTTTGAAAACCATTTTTGAAACTGAAAACTTCCTTTTATAAATGATGAAGAAAGGTCTGATTTTATCATGTTGATTTGGGAAATAAAATTTTGCCCCTTGTAACCTATTATTCATACTTGCCACATTCTTCTGAAATACATTTCAGTGCTCTGGATGTTTTTATATAAAGGAATATGACAGAAGGTTTTTCAGCTTGTCAGATGATTTTACTGGCTATACTGTATAAATACTGAGGATTTTAATAATTCCTGTTCTGCACGTAATGCTTCTTGCAAATATAATTCATCTTTCTTGAATTGTCTGTCAGATGCCTGAAGAGAGTCTGCTTCTATTTGAAATTGTAATATGGTGCTAATTTGAAGCCACCAGATTTCAGGTTTTGGTGCTGGTTAGTGTTATTGTACATGACAAGTAATGGACAATCAATCTACTGAACTGTTCCATTTTTTTATGTATGCATATATGTGCGTGTGTGCATATTTTAAAATGAGAGAAGAATACTTCTATCTCTTATGCAGACAAACAGTCAGAGAACAGGAGTAGCTGGATGATATTTCACCATAATTTGCAGTTCCTTGTTTTCTGAGAGGAAAGACAAGTGTGTATTTCGCTCCAGCCATATACAAATGACAGTTGGTTCATTAGGGACCATACTCTGCTGGCACAGGTTAGAGCAATCCCTAGGACATTCTAATCTATACAGAACTTGGATCAAAGCACCAGAGAATACCATTTATTTCCTCATGTAATATGGGGTTTCTTCTTACCAGAGAAGGCCTTAAATTGTGATAAAGCAAAGGACTGAAAAACTCAAGGCAATTTTTTTCCAGTCCTTTAAATAAATTCATTAGTACTGCTGTGATGCTTTACATTATTAATATTTGTTCAGAAACTTTTTTGCAACATTGCATTCTGTTTCTGCAGTTGCCTGTATTATCCTTAATATCCTTTCATAAGAAAGTGTCAGCAGTGGGTATAAAGGAAAAAGATGTGGCTATTTCTCCCTAAGTTACCACCCCAGTGACAAATCAAGTCTTAAAAGAGCTGGATGAATAAATAACATAAAAAGTAAGATGTAGTGATAATAAGTGCTCCAAGTATGGGCTGCCTTTGCTGCTTATCATCATGTCTCTCTCACAGCCCCAGGAACTTCAGGCTACAATTACAGTTCAGAACAGTTGCCAGCACAGACACAGTTCTAACCCCTCCTTTTCCAGACACAGGAATAACTCAGATCCGATAAACCACAGAAGCCTTAGTCAGATGGTGTGTGACATGAGAGCTGTCCATGTAATAAAATACGCTTCTAGTGTGTACCAACCTAAGACCAAAAAAAAAAGTCCACTTCACATATCATTAGTTTTCTATTTGTTTTTATCCTTTACCATGCATGTCTTAATTGGTTAGTTTACCTTACCTTTTTATTAAGGATGCACCCAAAGTCCAGTTTTTACAGCAACATGAGTTATAACTAGTCCACACATACAGTTTTTAAGTCTACATGTTCTTCTTATATAATAATATAGATGCATGTAAACCTTTCCATCTTATTTGTGAGTACAGATGTCCTCCTCATTAGTCTATTAACCAGCTGCTGATCAGTCTTATTTTCAGACACTTTCCCAATTTGATTGCACAAATGCAATGTTGAAGATATCCTGTTTTCAAGGCAGCATAGCTTTACTTTCTAATCAGTATGACACATAATTAGAATCTCATATTTTCTTTGTACTTTCAAACAATATTTAATTCAAGACTGCTATCATAAGGTCTTCAGATTAATTCCAAACACATCAAACATAATTCTTGAATTTGTATATATTTTTAATGTTGCTGCAAATTAATGATTTAATAGTAACAATTTTTACCATAGTTTGAATACATATTAACAAATCTCTTTGAGTTGCTATTGTTTTGATTTGAGAGTAAATTGTGCAATTCTCCCCACCTCCTTCCAAGTGATAAATGTACCTGCCTTTACAAACACTCAGAAAGCTATTAGTGTATTTTTGGAACTGCTATCTTATTTTGCAAAACCCACTTATCTGAAGTAACTGAAGAACAAAACAGCAAGGAAGATGAGGCCAGATACTTCTATGATTGTTATGAATGAGAACACGTTAGAAGTTATTTGAAGATGCCAAAGACAAAGGAAATACACAAGAGAAAAAAAAGCCACAACAAATTGGAGGAGAGCTCAGTTGAAAAGGATCAAAATAATCTCATTTGGTAATTTTCTTCCTGAGTCAGCTCAAATGAAATAAAAGAGTCTCAAGTAAATAAAAAGACTATCGTGGGTTGGTTTTATGAGGATTTTGTGGTTTTTTTTAACCACTGATTATGCACTTAATTATAAGTGGTTGTTATTTCCTCAAAGACTAATCTTGTGTCAAAAAAAAGTGTTGATATAAATTAAAAGAACTAAACCAAAACAAAAAAAGAGAGCGTACATTCTTTCAGTCTGTCCTGAGTGTGGGAGTCCCAGGCCAGGTTCTTACAAAAGTATCTGTGTGTCTATATATATGTATTTATGTATCTGGGGTGGCTGCACTAAGGGTTTCAGAACCTAGTTTAAATTTTTAAAAGTACTTCATTTAACTTTTTGTGTATGATTAAAAAAAAATTAACATTGCAAGTGTAAAGAACAACCTGATATAACCTTGCAAGAAACATCCAGCTGAAACAAGGCAAGAAGTTCTGTTTATGCTGCTACTGGTTTTCTTTTTATATTTGCCTTAGTGCTGTTAATTTACAAAAAAAATCTTAGCATAATTTATCATAAGTAGTAAAGTAGTACATCACAAAGGAAGAATGGTTGCCAGTCTGCAGAATGCTAACATCTTAAGTCATTTTCTACAGTAGTGTATCAACAGGACATTTCTGCTTTCATCTTCTGTTCAGATAGTGACCATAAACTAATTGCCAGTAGGCTACTCTATGCAGAGGAAAGAAAAATAACAGCATTATGATCTTACACCCCTAAGGGGAAAAAACTATTTTATCTGTGGAAGTTCTATGTATGTGAGTCTCAGCATCTGCTTAAAAAACTAACTGGTTTTATTTGAGCTTCATGGAGGAAGTATAACATCAAATCCTAAGTAAACAAAGCCAAATGAAGATTTATAGCTTTCGCATTTTCAGGACCGTATCCTGATCCCATATTAACATAAATACTGTTGGTCAATGTAGATCATAGAACCATAGAATTATGGAATCAAACAATGGCCTGGGTTGAAAAGGACAACAAAGATTATCGAGTTCCAATGCCCCTGTCATGGGCAGGGTTACTGACCACTAGAGCAGGCTGCCCAGGGCCCCATCCAGCCTGGTCTTGAATGCCTCCAGTGATGGGGCATCCAAAACTTCTCCGGGCAACCTGTTCTAGTGCCTCAGCACCATCACAGTGAAAAATTTCTGCCTAATATCCAACCTAAATCTCCCCTCTCTTAGTTTAAAACCATTCCACCTCATCGTCTCCCTATCAACCCCTGTAAATAGTCACTCCCCATCCTGTNAGAGAGGGAGAATCACCTCCATCGACATCCAAAACTCCCCTTTTTTAATGCAGCCCAGGACATAGTTGGCCTTCCAGGCTGCAAGCGCACACCGGGATGCATATCATCTGGCCCCATAGCCTTACATGCATTCAGTGTCATAAGGTGGTCTCGGACTTGTTCTGCTGTTACAGTGGGAGGGATTCTGCTCTTCTCACCCTCACCTAGAGGTTCAGGGTCCTGACAGACATGGGAAGCCTGACCACCAGTGAAGACTGAGACAAAGCCCTTACTGAGTACCTCAGCTTTTTCCATGTCAGAGGATGACAGTTCTCCTTTCTTATCAGAGGGGGAACACTCTCCTTGGCGTGTCTCCTCCTGCCTATGTACCGGTAGAACTTCTTCTTGTTATTTTTCACTTCCCTCGCCAAGGTAAACTCCATCTGTGCCTTGACTTTCCTGATCCTATCTCTACAAACCCGAACAACACCCCTATATTCTTTCCAGGCTACACAACCCTGCTTCCACTTCCTGTATGTTTCCCTCTTTTCCTTTAGTTTGAGCTGCAGGTCCTTCTCCCACCTCCTTTGCTTGATTACTTCTGTTGGGGGGTGAATAGCTTTTACACTCTCAGAAGGGTGTTCTTAAAGAGCTTGCAGCTCTGTTCAGCTCCTATGCCCTTAAGGACAGTTTCCCAGGGGATCCCATCCAGTAATTCCTTGAACAGATGGAATTTTGGTCTCCTGAAATTCAGGGTCCTGACTCTGCTTTTTGCCAGGTCCATATTCCTCAACATGACAAACTCCACCAGGGCATGGTCACTACAGATCAGGCTGCCCCCAATCTTAACCTCTCTAATGCTCTCTTAGATCAGGGTCTGGAAGAATAGTCACATAATCTCAGGACTTGAACAAGGTTACAAAAAAACAGACTTTCATAAATAAATAGAGAGTTTAAGACAAAGATTGTGCTATTTTCTCTTTTCAGTTAATTGTTTTCTTTGTACTTTGATCTTTGTAACAGAATCATTTTCTAAGTATTTCTCTCTGTTTACTTGCAATACTCAGCTAACATGACCACTTGATGTACTCTCAGGGAGTCCTAGGTTGTTGTCTTTTTACATTAGCACTGGAGAACATGTGGATTTTCTTCCTGTATAAACCATGACTTGACACTTGACCAGCTGTTTACCACTCCAGTGATGGCTGAGGCATGCTAGAACACTGTAAGCTGGGAATTGCTCTTGGTCCATCAGCATAATCACAAATCACATCCTGAACAGACTATTGTTTTGTGGCTCACTGAGATTACTGTGACTTTTCACAACATGAAGTTCCGATTTTTAAACAGAGCAGATTCCAAGTAGAACTTTTCTAAACCACTAAGTGCTTTGATCTAAGTACTTTTGAAAAGCCAAACAGGTGCTTATCTTTATTTTTAGGTGACATTTTACCTCTGAAAATCTGACCTATCTTTATGAAAATTAAAATATCTATACTTTAACCAGATTTGTTAAAAGATCTATACTAATGAGTCCAATCCAGGTTAACCTCTAGCTGGTTAGTATGTCTCCAGTGTTTTCACTACAGTTAGCTTATGCTATAGCCATGTTGCATTTCATTATTTAGAGTGAGAAATCCTTCCTATTTTTTTTCCTCAATTTTTTTTAGGCAAATAAGTAACAGAACTCCATATTTCCTTTCATTTTCAAAACAATGCTCTGGATTCTCTTGATTTTGTACCATCATACATCTGCTTTAGACTTTGTTAGTAACTTCAAATGTTCACATCAGTGGAAAATAAGCTCAGTAGTGCTTCATTTTTTATATTCCCAAGGTCAAACAGTCTTCCTCAAAGTATAAAACCAACCAATCAACCACAACAAAAATATTCTTCAGGGAACTGTATAAGAATACATAGAAGATATTTTACTGTGAGGGTGACTGAATATTAGCAGAGGTTGCCTAAGGAGAGTGTGGTGTCTCCATTACTGGAGATACTCAAAACTGGACTGGATGTGGTCAGGAGCACCTGATCTGGCCAATCTTGTGCTGAGCAGGGGGCTAGACTAGGTGGCCTCCAGAGGTGCTTGTCAGAACTCAGCCACTGTGCTGTTTTGTAGAATGGAAATATCACCAGGAGAAATGACAAGCAAAAAGTTGCCTGCAATGTGCCCCAAGATCAGTGTCTAGGAAGGTATATTAATCTGACTTTTGCAAGCATTGATGTGGTCCAGGTACTGTTTTCTGTCCAGGTGCTTCGGTCTGTCTGTAGGTTCTGTTTCTGAATACAGTATTTCTAAATCAGACATTTCAGGATAAAAAGAAGAGCTTTATGTGCCAATACACAAATCCTTCTTGTACTCAGAGATGGGGAAGCATTCAAGTTCCTCCTCTCCTGCTTCAGGGCATGGTTACTGACTACAAGCCCCCCTGGCACTGTGGGGCTCACCCATTTCTTGGGCCATATGACCATGGATGAGACTGGGTTCCTTATCCTCTTGGTGTCCAGCCACTGTGTCCACCAGCAGGCTCATGGCCACCCTGCAGGAGGAAAGGTTTCATGGGGCCAGGCTTTTGTGACCTCGTGGGAATATTGTGAACTACCTGGCCTTTCCATGTGCTTTGACAGTGTTTTGTCATCTCTTGTCTGGTTGTAAAGTTAGAAACTATCTCCTCTCCTTGCCTAAACAAGAATAAATCAGATTTATCAATTTTAAGACAGGAAGAGAGAGTTTTGGAGGGGCAGGGAGGGAGAATGACCCCAATGCACAACAGACAAGTGTGCACTACAGTCCCTCTGATGGGTGGCAGAGGGTTCACAAAAGCAGTGTGTGCTGAGGCATTGCCTAAGGCAATCCCAAGGTGTCTCCTTTCCTCTTCTTTTTGCCTGATTTATTATTTAGTCTCTTCTTTTTTAGGTGTTTTTTTTTAAAAGCCAGTCATCTGGAACTCTCTATTTCACATCTGGTATATATGTAAATTGCTTTTATGCTTTTAACTTGACAACTGGTGTCCAAGATTTAAAACAAAAAAAAACCCAAAACAACAAATTTACAACACAAGGATCACACGAATAACATGTAGCAAACACTAAAAAAAGTCTTATGAAAAGGTAAAACCCAAATTGTTATAACTGTAAAAAAATTGTTTAGCTTTGCCTTTTAGGACAAGCGTTTGACAATTTGCACAAAGCAAAATCATTCTCTTTGAGATGTCTTTTAGACCTACCCCCTTCTTCCTCTACAGTCTTCAATATATAGAGAATAAAAGAATCGGTGCAAATGAAATGACACAGTGAACTACTGAAACAAAAAAAAATACTTATAGGTCTCTGATTGAAAATTTGGTAATAACAAACGTGGTTTGGTAATACACAATATAGTATGGGCTACTTGTGTAATTAAACTATCGAATATGTAATTTTTAGAGTAAACAAGAAGGAAGTTTGATGATGACGCAAAGACAGTGTTTGTTCAGAGTAGCAATGTAAGACTTTTTAAGATAAAAAGTGAGAAAAATCATTTTTTCAAAGACTCTGCTGCTGGCATGCTCTTGTAACACAGCATAATCCTTTTTCTCCCAGTGTATGTCAGATTATCATGGAGGTTTTTTCCTAAAAACAGAGACTATTCTCAAGCTATGAAAGCAACATAAGCCTCAGATCTTAATGCATATTTAGAAACATGAACCATTTTCAAAACTGTTATTCACCCAGCAACACCTCTTGACCCCTATCAGAAATATCTTCCTAGCTACATTCACAGTTTACTTGAAATAATCAGTGGTGTCAAATATTGAAGTGACTGTAAACAACTTGCAAAAGGCTGAGGTGAAATTCATTATTAAACTACATGTAATTTATTCATCTGTTTCTTTATTTCCACACGTTTTCTGACATCCACCTGTATTACAAAGATCAGTGTTTTATAAAAGCTAAATAATTTTAATACTGTTAGACACACTGAACACTTTTAAATATTTAACTTTTCATCATTTTGTGTGGGTTCTTCTTCAAACCTACTGTGTTTTTTAATCTTTATTTGTGAAATAGTGCAATCCACACTATTTTGTGTAGGCCATAACTTTTATATAAGCCATAAGCAGCCAAGATATAACTTTCAGCTTGCTTTTGTGAGGAAACAGGGCTTGTGTGGTCATCTTATTTATGTATCTGCCTTCAATACTTACACTTATGGTTTTGAAATTTTTTGACAGATTACAAATAAATTTGAGTGAAAAGAAGAAATCTAAGCAACTAGTTGTATATAACATTTGAGTACCTGCAGTCTTTGTTTTATAATCTGTCTTCATTGTACAAAGATAAAACAGTTCTTTTGTTGTTGTTTGCATCACCAATAATTTATAATCCATATATAGCTGTTCTTATAAGATAGTCCTACAAGAACATATTTGTTACTTAGTGTAATGTCAAATTGACTGCTGTAGCATTAAATCACACTGTTGTTTTTTTTTAATTGTTGTTAATTTAAATATGCATATAATTTAAGTCCATAGACTATATGTATGTTAGTCTGAGAATAAAGACAGATCTTAAAGTAAGTATGATATTTATGTTATCCATCTCTATTCTGTAAATCTATTTTAACTGTAGCTCTCACTACACTACTAGTAATTGGCCTCTGAAATCTGAGGTAGTACCCTTTCAGAAACATGACAAAAAAAGGCATTTATCTTATGAACAATTATAGTACTGTTTTTTTTTTTCAAATGCTTTTGTCACCAGATAAACATTTTCTTCAAGTAATGATTTCATTTTTTTTCATGGGTAGTTTAACAATATTACCTACCTTGTCAACTACATGTGTGATCTTTTCTTTACCCATGAGGATATCTTCAAAGGTATCATGGAAATTGTACACATAACTTGCTTTTAAAAACAAAGTCCCATTTCTGCTTTTTACATTGCACCCCAGTATCGGTTGAAAATAGATGCTGAATTCTGACACCCAATCTGACCTCCCTCCACACACCAAAAAACATGCCCAAGCAGACAGAATATTTTCATTCTATGAGACATAGATTACTAGGTCATTTGCACAATCAAGGCTTTTAAAAATCTAAATCCAGCTGCACAATATGTAAATTTTTATTTTCTCTAATAACTGCAAATCTAAGATGACACATAAACCCTTTATCTTCATGCATTTTATTTTTTCAGCCAGAGACTGTGTTTATTTCTGGTTTAGGTTGGATTTTTGGGGGTTTTTGTTTGTTTGTTTGTTTGTTTGATTAGGTGCTAATGAAACTGTACCTTTTATTGACTAAGAACAAAAACAGCTACATGTTAGGAGCTTGCTTTTTTGTGTGAAAAAAGAATCACTGAAGGAAATCCATTTACTGAAACAGTTTCAAGTTGAGAATTAAATATCCAGAATTTGAATTTGTATGAAAAGTGTTTAGATATGTGTCTAAATATATTCTAGCCAATTGAATTTAGATGTGAGAAAACAAATTAATTCTTAAAGATGTTATGTTCTTAGATATAAAAATTAAAGGGTGAGGGTATAATATGCATTGATTCTATTATTGCCAAATGTTATCTCCATCTAGAGAAGTTATATGACTAAGAAGGGATTATGAAAGAAAGGGAACTGAAAAAAAATTCTAATAAATAATTTATAATTGAAATATTTTTATTGATGATAACCACTGATAAAGTTTAGGAAATGATGACTAAAGACATTGTGCATATAGGTACATAAGTGAATCTGAAGGCAAATGTCTATGACATGGTTCAGTGGGTGACTGGATGTATGTGGATTTCTTTTGTGATGGTCCTTTGGCATGGCAAACTTTACTGCAGGAGGCATAAATGGTAGGTAGAGAGTGTGAAGAAAAGTATGTAATAAGCAATGAAAGACCCATAAGTTTCCAGTTGGATCTGAAGTTTGTGAAGTAGCTTGGAGCAACCAAAAGAGACCATACAATCCTGAACATTGTTTCTTATCTTCTGTCAACTCATTAGAGGGACAGGTAGGAGAGCACAACTCCCTCCTGCTCTCCCACCTCTGCATCTTCTTCTCTGCAGTGTGTTGACTTACCATGCACACAAATCCTTACCTGGACTTAGCTCCTCTGTCAGCAGAGAATACAAAGATAGCAATGTCCAAAATCATACTGAAGGTGTGCTATAAGATGCTGTCCTAAAATATGCGTATGGCCTTGGAGTTACTTTGCCTCAGACTTCAGCTTATTCATCGCAGTCCATCTTCAGTTTATTCTCTCATCTCTCAGCCTGGATTAATTTTCCAGAGGTTATCCTTTCCAGATTTTACAGAATAGTCAAAGGAAAGAGAAGACCTATTTTCTCTTCAGACCACTGTCTGACACAGACCTTTATCTGAGGCTGACTTTTACCCTGAATTTTTTAGCAAATTTTGCAACATTCCTTCCAAATCTTTATCATTCCCTCCTAAAATTATTACTCTGCAGTTTGCTTTATTACTGTGACCTCACTCATTCCTTTTTCTTCTCAGGGCCAAGTCCTATACATTTTTATTTCTGGAGAGTTTCTATATCACTAAAGAGCTCACTTGCAATGGCCCTTTTTTTTTTTCCCTGAATTCCTCTTCCTCATTGAAAAATAAATGCTCCGGACAGTCTTTCATGAACCATGTCAATATTTCAGTGTCTTCAGTTGAGAATAGACACAATTACATACATACATACAGGCAAGGAAGTTGTTGGTTACTACAGTGTGAAGCCAAGTTTCTGAGTTTTGCATGTCATATGCATTAAATAGCCCCTGGAGATCAACAAAGTGAGTTCCATAGAACACAACAGATAATCTGTAAATGCCATTTCAAGGCTCTTTCTAAAAGCAAGGTATATTTTAAAACAAGATAACATTGGTTTTTATATTGATGTCAGTGGAGGGCAGGACAGGAAGAAGTTTTTTAGCTTAAGGTCCTGTGACTCAAAATACTTTATTTTCTCTTACCTCTCAAATTCTGACATTGAAACAAAGTTCCTGTGTTGTTTCTTCAAAGGTGAAAAACTGCAAGACTATTATAAAGCAGTTGAAGAGAAGAAAAATATTTTTGCAAGGATTATGTGAAAAAATAGGGTTCAGAGGTAGAAGAAACCTGTAGACAACTCTGGTGACAGAATTTGTCACTTCTATGTTTGAAGATCCCTTCTTTTCTCTAGAAAGGTACTATTTTGGAGACATGGACAGTGCGACTGAGTTCACCCTCAGCAAGTTTGCTGATGACACCAAGCTGTGTGAGGTGGTGGACACGGTGGAGGGAAAGGATACCATCCAGAGGGACCTTGACATGCTTGAGAGGTGGGCCAATTCAAACCTCATGAAATTCAACAAGGCCAAGTGCAAGGTCCTGCATGTGGGTCGAGGCAATCCCAAGCACAAATACAGGCTGGGCAGAGAATGGATAGAGAGCAGCTCTGAGGAGAAGGATTTGGGGTTATTGGTGGATGAGAAGCTCAACATGAGTTGGCAGTGTGTGCTTGCAGCCCAGAAAGCGAACCGTGTCCTGGGCTGTGTCAAAAGAAGCATTAGCAACAGGTCAAAGGAGGTGATTTTCCCCCTCTACTCTGGTCTTCTGAGACCCCACCTGGAGTACTGTGTTCAGATGTGGGGTCCCCTACATGAAAAAGACATGGACCTGTTGGAGAGAGTCCAGAGGAGAGCCACAAACTTAATCAGAGGGTTGAATGACCTCCCCCATGAGGACAGGCTAAGAGAATTGGGGTTGTTCAGCCTGGAGAAGAGAAGGCTCCGAGGAGACTTAATAGCAGCCTTCCAGTACCTGAAGGGGGCCTACAGTAGAGATGGGGAGGCACTCCTTATAAGAGGGGGTAGTGATAGGACAAGGGGCAATGGGTATAAGCTAAAAGAGGGTAAATTTAGACATTAGGAAGAAATTTTTCACTTTGAAGGTGGTGAGACCCTTGAACAGGCTGCCCAAGGAAGTTGTGGATGCCCCATCCCTGGAGGTATTCAAGGCCAGGCTGGACGAGGCTTTGAGCAGCTTGGTCTAGTGGAGGGTGTCCCTGCCCATGGTGGGAGCATTGGAACTTGATGATCTTTAAGGTCCTTTCCAACCCAAACCATTCTATGATTCTATGATTCTATGATTTTTATTAAAAACTTTGACAACAGGGTGTATACTACTAAAAAAATTATTGTACAACAGTGTCTGTATCACAATCTTAATCACATGTTGGATTTCACTTGAACAATTATAGACTAATTGATCTGATAATATATTTTTTTACCATTAAACCTCCATAACATGCTCTGTTACTCTACTGTAAAGCGTATGTGAAGACCCAGAAAAAAAGTGATGATTTTTCTGTCCCCAAATATATTCAGTTTAAGACAGAGAAATTATCGAGTGGTTGTGTGGGATAGATGTCATAGTGATTCTTTACCCCATGAAAATTAGCAGACTCTTTCTCATTCTGCTCTTTCAAATTACAATTTGTTATGGAAGGAATTATGACATCAAATATTAAAGGCTAGCTCCACCATGCAAGCAAATTCTTACATGTGTAGAATTAAACAAAGGAGAACTCCAAAGGGTTGAGCATCAAGAGGTGAGCAACTCACAAGAAGTGAAGTAACAGGAGAAAATATTAAATTGCTGGGGATGCAGAACTCTTATGCATGAAGGTGATAATTAGCATTAGTACAATAATTATATTGTTCAGGGGGGAAGGGAACATGAATAATTAGGCTTGAAAGCTGTGTAAGCAATAAGGGGCAGACCAAAGACATGGACACGACTTCAGATTAAAAGGTAAAAATGTAATTTAACGTATATGAGTTTGGAGCTTACTCTCCAAGAAAAAGGGAGTTAGTACTTGAGCAAAAGGACTGGCAGCAACATTTTATTACAGTTTATGAGTGATCTTTCTCCTATCTAATCAGAATCAGAGTTAAGATTCTGAAGGTGGGAGAAGTCAGTGTTACTGCAGGCTGTCCAACTGTTTGTCCTGGCTGAAAAACAAAAGCCCCAAAGCCAAACAAAAAAACACCAAAATCTTTCCTCCAATAAATGAACTACTTTCTCCCCTAATAGTAAACCAAACACCATTCTTCTGCAATTCATACCTTTCTGCATTGCTTAATGCGATTCAGTGAAATTATTGCTAACCCCACATGAAGTGTACAAGGGAAAGGACTCCAGGTTCAGTATGACTAAAATTATTTTGATTGTGAATGAATGTGTTATGATTTTTGTCAGGAGAAAATAAGTTGATGTATTTTTTAAAAAATCATGTGGAAGCTATTACAGAACAGGGAACTGGTTGTGAACATAAGAGCAAAATCAGAATTTAATGTTAGGGGCTGCGAAGAATGTAAAGTGCCTGTCTTCATGGGAATTGATAACGGCTTGAGTGGATGCAATGAACTGATTTTGTTCTCAGGGATAAACTTGATTATCATGGGTTTAAAAGTGGATGAGGGGCTTTGAAGTTAATTAATTTTCAGTGACTGAGAAAGCAGAAAAGTCATCTGCTACACTGGAAGCTGAAAGAAGCCTCATCCTGAAATAAAGCAGAGAAGAGCACAGTGAACTGTGTTATCTTTAAAAAGGACAAAAGGAAGGCATGGTACTCTGCTGTTGAAGATTAACCTACATTTAAGTGCACTTGAGATGGTATCCAGCACACTAGCAGACTCAGACACAATGTGATTAGAGCAATTTCTCTTACAGAAAGCCCAGACTGTGAGGTAATTCATGGGAAATTCTCAGCACTGAGAGAAGGTTCACACTGAGGAAAAGGTCCTTGCTGCAAAATGTGCATTTTAATTTGGAATTAAGGATTTTCAGAAGCAAGACCAAAAATAATAACTAAGTTCTTTCTAGCACACACGTTTATTTAATGTTCCATATGCAATTTTGTACCCATCTCCTAACTTGAGTCCTTGATGAGATATTTTTGACAAATATTACATTAATCCAATACCTGGCTGTAAACTGCTGCTCATAGCACAGAACCTGTTTCAAAACCTTCAAGCTATGGTACTTTTTCAAGACTTTTTACAAGCGCACTCTATTTTAGCTCCTGTCCATTGACATTCCATGAGTACCAAAGGGTCTGAAGGGGCTACTACAATGTCTAGTTAAAGCCCTGCTGTGACCCCTCCAACAGAATACTTTCAGCAGATTATCTGTCAAAGAATATTAGTTATCTAGAGAGGTTCAGACAGAATATTCAGTCTATAACATCATAACTTCTCCAGTAACATACTATACACTAACACAGGCATATATGGCATGTTGCAACAGCACTTTACCCATTTTTTGCATATCGGTGTTTTTCCCCACAAAAGCTCAGATCCCTACAAGCAGTAAGAATATATTCCTTCTTTTATTCAAAGCTCCCCGGGTTCACTGGTGCTAGATCAGCTTCTCTCTAGGAATCTCTCCTTTGGCTCAGAGACTTTCTTGTGTCATCATCATAGCTTACTATAAGACTTAAAAACTAGAGAGAATTGCTACAAAGTATGCATATGTCTTTTAAAAAGTACACATCTCAGGGGATTTCTGCAGTACAGCTTTTAATTTTTTGAAAAATGATGGCAGTTGAACTGCAGTCGTGGAAGTGTAGCAATTGTGAGTAAACATTGAAGCAGTTGTGCCGTTGTTTATGTGTGAAGGGAATTCACTACTAAATAAAATCTTCACTTCTAAAAAGTACAAAGGAAGTAAACTTTTTCTAATCACAAGTACACAAACTGATGAGATTCTAGATAGCTAATTATTGTTTACAGCTCCTTTGGGAAGAATATCATTTTAGGGAGTTGGTTGAGTAGAAGGTCTTGTGCTAATTAGTTTCTATTTTCACTTTCACCTGGGATTTAAGTGGATTCCCTAGAATAACACTTACTTTGAGGAAATGTCTCTGTATGTACCCTTCTCAAAATCAAAGGAAAAGCTACCAGTGGAAGCAGGACTGAACTTTGACATTATTCAGTCCAATAGTATGAGAGAATATGGTTAAACAGGGACCTGCTGGGTAAACTCAAGTGTAAAAGGAGGGTCTACAGATCATGGAAGGAGGGGCTGGCCACTTGGGAGGAATATAAGAATGTTGTCAGAGAGTGTAGGGAGGCAACTAGGAAAGCTAAGGCCTCCTTACAATTAAACCTTGCTAGAGGGGTCAAGGATAACAGAAAGGGCTTCTTCAAATACA
>VZTO01010433.1:29820-46430 GCA_013400615.1 Syrrhaptes paradoxus | reverse complement strand
GAGGTTCCACTTGAATATGAGAAAAAACTTCTTTACAGTGAGAGTGAGAGCACTGGAACAGGCTGCCCAGAGAGGTGGTGGAGTCTCCTTCTCTGGAGACATTCAAAGCCCGCCTGGATGCGTTCCTGTGTGATCTGATCTAGGTGTTCCTGCTCTGGCAGGGGGATTGGACTAGATAATCTTTTGAGGTCCCTTCCAATCCCTAACATTCTGTGATTCTGTGATTCTCCAGCATTCTGTGAATAGGGTTATATTTGTATGAAGCTCACCTGAAAATGAGCAGTCAGATTTCAGGAAATAAAGTGTATATATAATTCCTAGAATCATACAGTAATTTAGGTAGGAAAAGACCTGTGATTACTCTGTCCACCTACCCATACAGTGCAGTTTACATTGGGTTACTAGGGGCTTCATTTGGCCAATGTTTCAGTATCTCCAGCGAGTGGGAATCCCAGTCTCTCTAGGCAATCCCCTTTGGTAGTTTGAGTGTCATCACCGTGAAATATTTCTAATATCAGACTGGAATTTCCCATGCTCCAGCCTTTCTTTCTGTCTGTGTGTACCTCAGGATGAGTCTGGGTCTTAGTTTTCTGAACCTTCCTGCAACAGCAAGCACTCTCCCTGGCCCTCTTTCCTTCTGAACAGGGAAGTCTTTCTTCGCTGCCTCAGCCTCTCCTCCTAAACCATGGAGCCGTCTTTTGTTTCTGTCACTAAAATAAACAAAAAAATGGGAAATAGTATAATCTGAAGCTGAGAGGAAAAGTAAAAATATTAGTAGATGACTTTAAGTGTTGCTGAGCGTAGTATTTATATACTCTTGCAACACATTGTAAATCATCTTTCGGTTTTAGGAAAACACAAAATTTTTCAGGTTTAGGTGAATTCTTCTGACTGATAAATGTTATTGTTATTGCTTTTTGAGAATCAACCTCACCTCCCACCCCCCAAAGAAACCAGAGGAGCTTTTACTCTGTTATTAGTATTGTTAGTGTTTACATAGGAGTAAATTTGTTCACTGCTCTCATTTGACCTCATTTAAATTAACAATTCAGAGGAAAATAAAGTGCAAAAAGCCACTCATTTTTTTATTATGCTTCAGATCTTTATTTTTATTTAAATAAACTTGTACATCAAATTGATCCAATGCTGACAGATTCAAGAGAAAGAGTTTAAGGACTAGGTCCTTTAGAGCTTTGAAAGAAAGTAAAGTAACATGGCCGTAAGCCACAACCATCATAAAAATCCTTTGCTACTTAAAAAGACATTGATAGTTGAATAAGAAAGTCAATATAAGAAGAGTACTTCTGATACTTGCAAGAGGTAGCTCACAATCCAACTTTCCGCTGTCAAGAATGTATGTGGATCAAGGTCTTGAAAGCACTACAAATAATATTAAATTTGCTTTAAGATGTTTTTGAGGATAATACCCCACCTGACAATGTTTAAAATGTGCTCATGATTTCAGGTGGGGCCTAACTCTCTGGGGAAGGTCCACCTCATACATGACTTGCAGCATCCTGGATGATGGTGCTCTTTTCTGGTGTGACATTAGAACTAAGGTGATGAGAGTTGCTTTTTTTCCTGTTTGCATGTATATATTAAACATATTCAAGAGAGAAAAAAATAAAGTGACTGCAGTATGACAATTATTTTGGGACTGTAGTCACAAATAAAATGAGTGACTGATTTAATTCACTGCAACATAAATCAATTACAACTTTTCAAGCTAAACCTACTAAACTGTTATTTCTCAATGCCATAAGAAGAGAATACTACACAGAGTTTTAAAATATTTTTAAACAGACACTATATGGGTATTTATTTCAAAAGAAAAACTAAAGACAAACAATAACAATAAAAGCAAAAAAAAAAAAAGCTCCAACAACTGTTACTTCAATTGAAATGTACTTCTACATGGTCAGCACAGCTTATTGTGTGAGTAAAAATTTTTATGCATGTGTTGTGATCTTCATTTACCCATGAAGAACAATGATGGATGCTTTGCAAGTACAGAGTTGCACTATGTGGCATTCTGCCACCTATCCTAAATTTTAGCTTGTCAATTAGTAATTCAGTGCATTTTTTCTGTGTCACTTGGCTGGCCAATTAAATGATAGTGACATAAAATACTGCTGACTGAGTGCAGATTTTTTTTTAATTGCAAAACTTCAGACATACATATTATACTCCTAAATTGCAAACTAGAAGGAGAAAGTAAAGTTCTGGAAGCCAAGACACTAATGGGAAATGAATTAAGATCAAGGGAAAATGTTATTAAAAGGCAATGCAGGGAAAATAAATGAAATTTATCAAAAGTTAAAAATTAATTTTATAAATCCAATTTGGAAATAGCCACATGAGGAAAGGGTCTTCACTAATTTCCACATTTTTGCATTTAATATAATTTTTATTTTTATGCAGCTTTCTTTTCTGTTTTATGTTTAGGCTTTGTATACTGATAGTGATTTAACAATCTCTCTAGAAAAAGTTTTAATGCATTTGATGGCAAGGTTTTGCATGAGTACGTAAGATCTTAACCTCTCAAACTTTACAGGGAACAATGTCCCATCTGAAGTACAAAAATGTTTTTCAGAAGTAAACAAAAACCATTAGACTTTTGGTTTAAGAAACTAAAATTGAATTTAATTTGCCTATCTTTATTCAGAAACGTAAAGCATAAACCTTAGCATGTGTGCACTTATGCCTATGCAGGCACTTGGTCAGAAGGATCTATCTCTACATGATATTCTAACTCTATAGTGTGTGGATTTTTAAATTATAAATAAGTTACACCTGATAAAGGCACCTTATATACTCAGAGATATGTGTTCACTGACATTTTTGACATAAATACTAATTTATTTATGTATGTGTGTTGTTTTTTTTTTTACCATATTATTTACCAAATCAATTTTGAGTAGCATTTCAGTGCAGTATTTGGCTACAGATTAAAATCTTTAGGAATAGATTTTCCATTTTCTGTAGCACTGAAACATCAATTAACATATTAGAACTTTCCCAGTTCTTAAAATCTAATAGTGCCTTCTTCCTTACTGTGTTTTTCATTTCCTACACTAAAAAAGTAATTTGACAATCAAATTTCCAAAAACGTTTAATGTTTCAAAACTTCTTTTCACACACTCTTCTTTTCCATTATAACGTTGCTACTGCACTTTTGCTGTAACTTATTAAAACATTTTCATCTACCATTAGTAAGAAGCAAGGTAATTGGCCAAGATTCAGGCATATAAAACCATACTGAAGAAAATTATAAGACATTTTTGAAAAAGCATCACAAATTTAGCAGCTTAATGTTTCTGTTTTAGCTTTATTTCAAAGAAAGCTAGGAAAATATTTTTGGTGGTATCTCTCTGCAAAGTGAAAAGATGCCTGAAATTATGAAATAATCAGTGGTGAGTTCTAAGATATGCAACCCTTTAGTAATGTACCACTAATGATGTTGTTTGTCATTGCTAGCATTTCATTGTCTTTCTAGAACTGATTGCAAAACATCAGTAGATCAGATGCCAGGATATTTCAAATTTTCAAATATTAGGTTGCTACATTAGAAAGAAACAGTCAAAGTTTTTATTAAGAAAGTGAAATGAACTACTGTAAAGATTATTTTCCATTGTTCAATTTCAGTATACCATTAAAACAGGGACAACTGAACAAGGACATTTGTGGTGGGTTAACATCAGTTGCATGCCAGGTGCCCACCAAGCCACTCCATCACTGCCCTCATCAGCAGGACAAAGGGAAAGAAAATAAGATGGAAAAAGACTCATGAGTCAAAATAAAGTCAGTTCAATAAAGAAAAACCCAAGGCTATGCATGGAAGCAAAGAAAAACAAAATATTTTATTCTCTACTTCCCATCAGTGAGCAATGTCCAACCACTTCACAGGAAGCAGAAATTCAATATGTGTAGCAGTTTCTCAGGGAGACCAATGTCATATCAATGAATACCCCTCTCGTCCTCCTTTCCCTTAGCTTTTATTGCAGAACAGACATCATATGGTAAGGAATATCCTTTTGGTCAGTTTGGATCAGCTGTCCTGGCTCTGTCCCCTCCCAAGATCTTGTCCACCCCCAGCCAACCGGTGGGGGGAGTGTTGGGGAGACAGCCTTGATGCTGTGTAAGTGCTGCTAAGCAGTAGCCGAAACACTGGTGTTATCAACACTTTTCTAGATACCAATGCAACACACAGCACTATGGGGGCTGCTATGGGGAAAATTAACTCCATCTCAACCAGACTAAACACAACATTTTTGTAATCGCATTATTTTAATTTTTTATTAGTTATTAATTTGGTCCCACTGAGAATCATTCTGTTATCATTATTTAACTGGGCCAAGAACAAAATAATTATCTTAAACCTGAAATACTGTGACATACAGCATACATCTATAATCTGAACTTCTGCAACATGTACACAGTGCCTGTGGGCATTGCATACACTCCTTGGAAAATACTTGCAAGTCTGCTGTGTTTGAGTTGTAATCTGGAGCCTTTGATGTCTGATTTTTATAGGAAGACATACAGGACCAAGTGATTTGCTTGAGATTACCTCAGATAAATCAGTGCTGTATTCTTTTGGTGTTCTGTACTGTATATAATCTATTTGGAAGACATTTTAAGTGCCACAGAATCTTTGCATTAGTTTTAACTTAATCTTTGCTTATAAATCTCCTTTGTCCCCCCAGTTTTGTTCTTCTTTCATACAGGACAAAATGGAATGAAAACAAGATAGGGTGGTTTAAATAGATGGACTTTAGCTTTGGTTGTCAAAAACATCTTTCTTTTTTTTTTTTTTTTTTTTTTTTTTTTTTTTTTTTTTTTTTTTTTTTTTTTTTTTATCCTTTACAGCAACAGCTATAACAGTCTTCAGTCAGCACCCATTTTTTGTTTAATGTAAATCCTCAGTCCATTACTGACACTCCAATTTTGTGCACTCAAATGAGATAAAAGACAAGAGAATGGGGATATGCCTTCTTACTCTGTCAGACATGAAAATTTCTGGAATTTTCTCTTGCTTATTTTTGGGAAATGCTGCTTCTAAAGTCTGTTTCCAAGTCTGTTTACTGGAAAACTAGATGTTCTTTAGCAGAAGAAAAACCCTGGCTTCTGCATCTTATCTCTTTTCATTAATAGTTGTGTTCTCTTCCTATTTTTAGCCAAATATAAATGTAAGTTCCATGAATGACTGGAGTTTTGCATATGATACATCCAAGGGGTGATTATTGATCTTCATGTTCCTGATAATTCACTGTCTCCTGGTCTTACCAACTCATGAAGACATACCAGCTCTCCACCATACCCTGTTGCATTTTAGGAAACTTTTATTATCTTTCAGTTTAACTGCTATTTTAAATCTCTTTTTATGACTGCAGTTAACAAAGTGTAAAGTATTTATTTTAAACATAAATATTGATGTGGATTATTTTTTGCTTGTTTTTTTATGAGATTGGTTCTCAAAACAGGATCAATGAATTTGACCACAACTGGGGGAAAAATAAGTCACAAGATTAATATGTATGATAGTGTGAGTTTAACTTCTAAGGTGCTGTTATGGGTTTTGTCTGGCAGCAAGGGAGGGGTTAAAGTGGTGGCTCCAAGCCACCCTCCCCCCCCACTAAGCATTTGGTAACAGGGGGAGTGGGGGAAGGGCATGCTCCCACCCCAGACTAGTCAATCAGCGCCTCTGCGAATAACATAGTTAAGAAGGAGCACAGAACACTTATGTTCGCGCAGCATGGCTCCCCTCCCCCACTGATCTGCCATAGCCCAGCCTCCTCCATGGCTCGCCCGGGAGCCCTTCTTCCCAGGAGCTGATGAAGACCTCTGATGGCAGAGAAAAGGAAGCAGGATCTGAGAGATGATGGAACCACATGGCACTCTGGTCACCTAGACGGAGAGAGAACTTCTGTGCTATTTTCTTTTGCCACGTGGTGAGTCGAGGGAGTCACTGGGGGACTGAAGCCCTGTTGGAAGCAGCCATGGAGGACCCCACACTGGAACTAGAAGCCCCACATTGGAAAAATTCCACATGGCAATGGGGAAAGACGGTGATGAAAAAGGACGGCTCAGACTGACTGCATCCCCCACCTTTCCCTCCACATTTTCCCCCACCTTTCCCCCCACCTTTCTCCCCACCATGAGCCACCGGGGGGGAGAAGGTACAAGAACAAAGCCTTTGGGCTTTGGGACGAAGGGAGGGGTGGGTGGAGAAGTGCCTTTGTGTAAGATGTGGTTTCTCTCTTTCAATATCCTGCTTCTTGTTGTAAATAGTTAATAAATTCAGTTGTTTTATTGTTCTTCGTGAGTCGTGTCGGTCTCTTGCCTGTGACCGTAAGTGGTGAGTGAAACCCTCACAGTTCCATGCCTCAGCCCACCAGGTGTTTAGGAAATTGTCCCCGTGGTTTTATAAACCGCAATGGGTGCCACGCTTGACTAAGCTTAATCTGAATAAAGATTGCTCCTCTAGCTATTTAGTTTTAAAACTACTTTCCCTTGCTCTCTAATTTCTGTCTAATTTTTGAAGGACTAAAGTAGTTGAACCTCAGAGTTTTAACATTTAATTGTTACAAAAAGAGTCATAAATGAGTGGGAAGTGGACAGAGAGATCCCCTGAGAAGAGTGGGGATCAGCTGACAAAAGAGGTCTGACAACAATAGTAAGAATAAATCTCTAATAAAGTCAAATTCTATGTTTCCTGTACTGCCTCTGGATTAAAAGAAAGGAAACTAATGAGGATTTAGCAAAAGGAATAAATTTCAAAGAGAATACCCTTTTTAAAAAGAAACTGGAAAACATTAAGACCAAAAGAGCAGTTGTACAGGGTGATAAGAGGAAATATGAGGTGTATGACTGCCTCATTGGAGTAAATAGGAAATTTCAGTATCAGAAGAAAATTAAGCTGGAAGAAGCAAAAATGAGAATTGTATTTAGAAACTACTGAGTTTGATTCAAAGTGTAATAAGAACTGATAATGTAATTTTTACTCTGATCCTCATTTTGATTATTTTACGTCTTGGCAAATATATTCATAATATTCATGACTTATAGACAAGAACATAATATACACATTGAAGTTTGAGTTTTAAAAAAATTATCACAGTAAAAATACTTGTATTCCATTTTTAACATTCATTTATTTATGTATTCATTTTAACATTATTATGCCATTCAAATGTATCATTTTTATATTACATTACACTATATTTTATTATAACATGTTATACTAATGATTTTGTTTCACCTAAGAATATGAGGAAGCTATAGGCTTTTGAAGTAATATTTACTCATTTTGAATAATATTTACTCAGTTGTCCTGATTTCTGTTGGGATAAAGTTAACTTTTTTCATAGTAGCTAGTGAAAGGCTATGTTTTAGGTTTGTGCTTAAGAAGAAGACTGATAACAAACTGCTGTTTACACTTGTTGCCAGGACAGTCAAGGACTTTTCAGCATCTCTGCTGTGCCAGTGTCTGCAGGTGCAGGAAAAGATGGGAGGGAGCGCAGCCCCAATTACTAGCCTAAGATTCAGCCTTAGCTTTAAGACTGAGACTCAAACTGGCCAATGGTATATTCTATATCATGCATGTTATGCCCAGTATATAGGTGACATTTAGTCTGGAAGTTCAATCTCTCTCACTGGGTCGCTCCTCTCTAGGGGTCTTCTCACTCTCTTGGTTGGCTCTCCATCCCTTGGACACTCTGGCTTTTATCTCTTTTCTGGGATTACAGTTTTGGGACTGATCTATATTTACAATGTGAGATTTTGTGCCTATGATTTCAAACTTGTCTTTGCCCAGTCTGCTCTTTTGTAGAGTACAAGCAGACAAGTAAAACCCATTTCTCCATCAAATTTGTGCATATACATGCGTATTTGTATACACTTAACACCATAATATACATATACTGACATGTATAGTGTTTTCTTATTGTCAAATATAGGTCTATCCTATACAGCTATTAAAGAAAATCTAACAATACTATCTTATAAATAGCTATACAGAAAATCAAAATATCTTACAAAGTAAATTTTATAATGCTGTATTTTTAGGAATTCAGACTTTAGGAACTCTTCCACTTCTGAGGAGTCTAAATGCTAATTTAAGCTAAATGTACAGACAATGCTCTTGAAGACTTTATGTTCAATAACTGCTCCTGAGAAGATTATATTTTTGTGGGTCACAAACATGCACATCAGAATTTACCCAGAAATGCAGGAAATATGCAAAGAACAAGTGTCTGGGGCTTATGTGACAAAATGTAATAATGTTATTTTATAGCTACATTTCAGTTTTTAAAAATGATAAAGGAGTACATTTCACAGGAAATAGAGCTAGGTTACCAGTAATATCTCTGTAAAAAATAAATCCAGGATAAATCTCCTGGTTCAAATAGTCAAGTATTTGGAGGGGTTTTGTGCACAGCAAGAGTCCGGGCTGAGATTTATTACAGAGAGATTTAATTCTTATACCAAGGTGGCTCATCATCCTTTTTTTTTTATTAAGCTTAGAGGAGATCTTAGTTCATGTATCAGCAATGTTGAAGTTATGAAGTGTCCTAACATATTAATTTTAACTATATCGGTTGTACTCTAGAGGGTCAAATCTTCTTCTTGGCATTCAGCATCACATTTCACTTAGACTGATGCAGGGCCTGAGATTCATTTTTTTTCAGATCTTTATGAATATTAGATATATCAGTCCCAGGATAGCCAATGACATTAGTCTCCCATTTAACATTCAGCTTTACAAAGTGAGCTATAAAGCACCCTACATGAACTTAAAATTGTACAGGTCTATTTTATAGTCCACAGTTTAATTTATTAAATGATTACAAAAGTCAGAGAGCACAAAACTCAGGGTCAGACTCTTTAAAATCATTCCATCTGTACTGAATGCTATACTCTTCATCATATTATTTGGCCTATTAACTGAAAAGGAGACGGATGAGAAATTGAAAAAAAAAGTAAGAAAATTATTTAAAAAAAATAGAAAAGGGAACACTTTGTCTTAAGTTCTCGTACATACCAAAAATGAATTTTTACAAACATCAGTCAGATTCTCTCATGTAGTCTGTCATAAACTGATTTCAAATACACAGCTTTGCAGACAAGTGTCTGTGTGTGTGTGTGCAAGTTTCTGTTTAATTGTATATGTCCAGAAGTAATTTGTTGGTGTTTTGAATTTATGTTCCAATCTTAATTTTGATTTTGACAAATCAAAATATTAGCTTCTTTCCCTACTTCTCTTGGGTTGTAATTCCAACGTTAACTTCCACCGATAATAGTTGGTGCATTGTTTTTTAAATGGCCAAGTGTATGTGAAAAAAAAACAGCAAACTATATTTAAGTTCTATGCACTTTAAAAAGTTTTGTACATTTTTTTCCAGCCACAATTGCTTTTGGAATAAGTATATACTCAGCTCACTGTTTTTTAGCTGAGTATGGGATCTTTAAACAAAGGTTCCATGTGTGTCATAAAAAAGTAAAGGTGAATTCCTAATACTCTGATCCACCAGGAAGCAAATCTGAATGCATCAGGACACAACAATGTGCCCATAACAGCAGATACACAAGTTGGAAGAAATTTATACAAGCTGCACTTGTGGAAGAGTTTTGTGGGGAAGGATTGCTGCTGAACAACAGGGACATGGCAACATACAGACCTTTCTGTATCATCTGCTTTGATTCTGACCAATTTTATCGCAAGGGAAACATGGTACTGCCCCAGTAGCAGAAGAGTAAACCAACAGCGAGAGAACGAGCTGTTAGTTTTCTGTGTGCTGTTGTATTTTTGAGGAAATTTTATTATCAAAGTATTCAGGGTATAAATTCCCATGAATAGATGTATAACAAATGAGGGAAAAAATATTCTTGGTACAACTCCACCGTCTGCAACACTAGAAATCCTTTTGCTCTGAAACTTTATCAGGTTTAATGGTCTTACAGTCTGAATTAGTTTGACCCGTACTAATGGATACCAAAGGGAGATATTTCCTAGGTAACAAAATTCAGTACAAAGTTGCTCCTGGCTTCTGCAAAATGTCAGACTTTGTGAGGAACTGGAATAAATCCCATGACCTTAAAATGTTTATGGGTAGAAGCACTGTTTCTGTGCAAAGGTCACTAGGCAGCCAGTGTTCACAGCTAGTTTAACAGCTTAGTGCTTCTCTCCAGATGAAAACATAATTTAACATCTCATGATGCATTGGCCATCCAGCAGATATTTTAAAGTAGACATCTGTCAACATGCTTGAGGAATCAGCTGTTGAGTGACAGCTTTCCAGTGAGGAGGCAGATAACAAGGATGATTTTGAAATGGTCAAAAGATAAACATTTAGCTGAAACAAAGCTTTCAGTCTTTCCGTGTGCAGATTGCTTCATTAGCTGAAACTGCAGTCCTTGGAGATTTCTGTAGACAATAGGCTTATGTTTCATACTATAAATGAAAGGAAAAAGTCCAAGACATTATATTTATTTGTGTCTATTTGAAACTTAAATATACTCCAGAAAAGAGTTTAATGAAATTTCAGAGCATTTAACTATTTTTAAAATTCAGGACTAAATCCATTAATGATGAACTGGTGTGCATCTTAACAAAATATTTGTTTTGTAAGCAGAATTATTAGGGCAAAATATTTTTTTACTAACAATCTCTGTTTTAAATTCTTTTTATTTATTAAGTTACATTATTCCAATAATTTCTGCTAAAACATCAATTAAAAATAAAATATTTTTATATTAGTTAAGGTTTTATTTTTTAAAAAATATAATATTTAAATGTATCCAGCTATTATGTAGTCTCAAACAGAATATTTTGTCTGAAATACTGAATTCCACTAAAATAACTTTGACTTCATTTCCAGAACTAAAGAATTAAAAGAAACCCCATTATCATCACAGGTGTAATGGTGACTATACAAGTACACTGTGAATAAAAGAATTTGGTGTTACTGATGTCTCAAGCTATCCAATGACAGTGTAATCTAATAACTTGTAGTATATGTGTCAAAAACTTAAGACAGTTTATGGCAATGGATTTTTCCCCGTTCTGTTAGCTTTTTTCTTGATTGTTTATTCAAAGAGTAGATTGGTTGGATTTTTGCAGTGGTTTTATTGTTTCCATTATGTTCTTGAATACAGAATGAATATTTTCTTCCCAGTATATTGTAATAACCTAAAAATTCAGTGGCCTTAGCAATTTGCTTTAATATGATTGAATCCTTTTTATAAGACACTGAAATAAATGCGAACTGGATTTACATTACTTAAAGGTTTAGGTTTCTCAAAAACTGATGTGAGACTCTAACAATTTACTTTTGTAAAGTAATTGAAAAATGTTTCTATTGTGGAAAATAGGCCTTGAAATATCAAAGAACAGAGCTGGACAATGGTGGAAATGGGGACATAATAATAAAAAATTGATTGAAACTGAAGGAAAATAAAATGCTGTTCTTAAGTAACAGTTACTCACTGAATAAATGTTTGCCACAAGGAGTTATTTTATTCCACTTTTGTGCAAAACAAAGTACCTGTGAATCTGTGTTGTAGTAATAGTTCTAGTCCCCCTTTATACAACCCTGCAGACTTTGAGCATATGCTAAGGTACAGTTTGCTTTGTTTTATACAGATCTCTGTTAAAATGTCTTCTATTGGAGAATAGGTAAGTATGTTGACATGTCATTGTGGCCAATTGAAATAACAGATCTGGTATTTTCCATATTTTGAATCAATTACATTTCCTTTTTTTCCCAGACAAAATGTTTGTATGTAACATGCTTCAAAGCTCATCCAGAAAAACCTAGCAGTTCTGATTTATAGCTAGAATAGAATGAATAGATAGGTATAATATGCAGACAGGACAGAACTGTTAAGAAATTCCAACAAGGCATGTGCTTTCCATTTCAGGTGAACTCAGAAATAATTTCTTAAAAATGGCTGATCATGTACATATCAATATCAATGTAAATGTATATTAATGATTCCTTTGGGTTCCAGATTCAGGTGGCAAGTCTAATGAGCATATTCCTTTTGTCTACTATTAAATGTTGGGTCAAAGAAGAACATTACTGAATGAAATTTACAGAAGTTGTACATCCTTATGCTGGAATTGATTCGGTACTTCCAAGTGAGCCTTGCTTTTTAAGTTTAGTTTGTACATAATCACAGGGCAATGTATAAAATATAAAGCACATAATTAGAATTAGACATACATTTGCCTTAGTACAAAGTAATGATAGCACTGTATTTATGATCCACTGCAATACATTTGAAAGCCACAATAAACTATTTTCCCTCCTCTAATTTGCCATTATATAAATTGCTTCAAATCAAAAGCCTAGTGAAGCGCTCTGTTGAGTGGATATACAACTCTTCAGAAAATTTCTTAGTCGTGAGGCTGCTTTATACTGAGCTGAATTCTAACCACAAAAATCCTTTAAGGGCTAATGAACTTTATTTCTACAGGCCTAACACCAGGACAGCCAATTCATTTGGGTTTAATAAGCAAACCAATGTTTTTCCTCAGACCTCTTGTTTTGACATATGAACATCTCAGTAGCAAACTATTGTGGACCAACTAGTCTTTGGTAATTGACTGTGTGTACCATTTCACCCAGCAGTAACCTGCAGTAAAATAAAATTCTTTTTTCCTACCGTGGAGTAAGACTTTGTAGTTTTTGCAGTTCAGCTAATATGAAATAAAGTATTAAGTAAGTCTCAATAATATTTTTGTTGCAACTTTAGAGATGTTTTTTTAATTTTGTATACATAACTAATTATTTTCCTAGTTTACATCTTCTATGTAGATACATCTAAAAAAGGTGTGTTGATTGTTGATGTATTCCATTAAGAATCTTAGATGTCTTGCATTGTGTAGACTTTTCTCTCTTTTCTTTTTGGTTGTCAGTACAAAGATTATTGAGGCAAGATGCTCTAATGTTGTATATATGTTTTATTATTGTTGTTCAGATCAATATCTCCTTATAAGCTGTGTGCTTTAAAAAAAAAAGGTCTAGTCAAAAATATTTCAGTTTTGGCTGTGGCTATGATTTGGGCGTACAAAGATGTTCTTTGTATCTTTTACTATATTCTTAAGAATAAAAAAAGAATATATAAATGCATGATGGAAAAAAGAATATTCAATATTGTCCTCTATTCTTTCTCTTCCAACTGCTCTGACTCATTCAGGTCTTAAAATATATCAATACCTTGTTCCCAGAACATACACTTACCCAAAAAGAAATGTAGGGAAGGAGAACAACAAAGCAAGATATATAAAGAGCAGAAAAAGTTGAAACTACCATTGGTTTGAGCTGCATGTTTAGATTAGACGTAACTGGGTCATGTAAAAAATTTCCTGATGAAGCCTGAATTCGGATCAAAAACTGAAATTGAATACATCTTATTTTCAGTGATTTCATTGTTGTGGTAATTCTTTTTTCTTTTTAATACCAGCCATCTTACTCTGGGATTTTAAATGTAATACATTCCCCCTCTACTCTGCTCTTCTGTGACTCCATCTGGGGAACTGCATGCAGCTGTGGGGCCCCCAACACAAAAAAAAACCTGGACCTGTTGAAGCAAGTCCAGAGGAGAGCCAAAAAGATGGTCAGAGGTCTGGACCACCTCCCCTATGAGGACAGGCTGACAGAAATGAGAAAATAGATGTGCACACGCAAAACATCTGTAGCTATAAATGTTTGCAATATAAAAAAAAAAAAGAAAGAATTCCTAAGACTATATATATTGTAGTACTTCTTAATTTAAGAAGTGTATTTTAATGGCAGACGTTTCCTAGTGTACACTGAAAAAATACTAAAATGCATAATGTGAGAACTGTGATACAGTCAAGTTTGGATGTTTAAAAATTTGTATCTTTTACCATTCACAAGGATAACGAGTTTCTATTGTGGTGAGACCATCCCTCAGTCATTTAAAGGAGGTGTCTTCTCCAGAGAAAGGTATATATTCTGATAGTTTAAAGGGTTCAACTGAAAACAATTAAAATTGTTCTAGAAAAATTTAGTTTAATCCCATAGGTTCTTGAGATCATATTTTTCAACTTTACTATGTAGGTTTAAGTGATTCTTAAGGTCCAAAGGGAAAAATTTTGTATGAGTTACCTAAAACCCATTGTTGCCCAGAGTGAGTATTTACTATTTATTTCTAGTGGTATACAACTATCCAGTTGTCTTAAGACAGTTGTACACCAAGCAGCAGAGGAACGTAACAACTTCAGGGACAAACTTCTTAGCACAAAGGTCTGCTAAGGGAACAAAGTGAAAAAGAATGTTAACACAACAGGGAAAGTACCTAAAAGAGCAATAGATTATGTCAAGAATTAAAGGAGCTGATCTTCTCAGAACTCTTTACACAGGAGGTTCAAAGCATTTGCTCAAAAGAAAAGAAGGCAAAAAAGGCAGCATATTTTTCCACAGGGAAAGCATATACTTCATATCTTTTAGAATTACTCAAGTTATAATTTTGCTTTTTATTTTTCTAGGTATTGTTATCCCAGGAAGCCTAGCCGATGTCTATATGCATAAGGTTTAAGACCTTTAAACGTCCTTTTGCTCTGAATTGTCTCTTACATTTTACTTGTCTCCTAGTGGTAACTTCTGCTGTTTTTCTTTTGTTTGAATGTAGTATTCTTCAGCTTTATCTCACCCTTAATTGTGTTTATCTTATTTCTCCTGTCCTCCTGTCTTGTCCATTACTGTTATTATTAATTATAAGCAAAATGATATCTAGACACATTAAAGAGCTCTCTCTGCTCTCAAAATTTTCAGACAAACAACAGTCTTCCTTTAACTGTGCCCAGGTTTTCTCTGACAAAATCCTTTGGTAACTGCCTAAGTGAGAAGAAATGGAAAATTGGACCCTATCCAGACTGGATGAGTGAACCTTCTATACCATGTGAACTGCTGAGCACAAAAAAACCTATTCCACAACTAGTAAACATAAAAATCTTCATCACCTACGTTCTAGGTCGTGACAACTTGTTAGCAATATTTAATCATGCACCACTATATGAAGTGACAGTTCTCTGCAGCATGTCACTTCCAGCAGCCTGCAAAACTGAGAGAGGAAAGCACAGGACCATCAAGACACATAGATGTTTTTTCATACTGGAGCATTACCCACAGGCAGCATCCATAAAATGGCATTGTCATGCTGAGATTTATGTAACAAATTAGCTTGTAGCATCCTTTTGAGATAAAATCAAAGCCTGGGTCTTCATTGCATTCTGCAATTTCCATAATATTCCAGTACTGCCCCCAAAAAACATTATTCCAATACTGACTTTGCAGAATCTTCCTTGTGATTATTTTCCCCCTATGCTAAACAACTAAAACTCATATAGTTAAAAAACAAAACAGAACAAAACAATGGAAAACTAGATCTAATAGAATTGTTTCTGTTTTATCTATAATAACAAATGGGAGTTCCAGAATTCAGAAGTTCAAAAGGATGNAAAAAAAAAAAAAAAAAAAAAGTGCGATAAGACTACAGTAAGCATAGGCTAGTAAAGCAGCCTACTACTGACAAAAAAGTAACAGATACAGACGAGATACAAAAATTCAAATTGCTGAGGAAATCTGACATGTCTTTTCAGAAAGAATAAATTCCCTGTTCTGGTACTTTTCTGTCTTGGAGTTCTTCTGGTTCAGAAATTCTAAATCTTACTGTAAATAAGTTGTAAGCGTACCTGTCAATATAATCCTGGAAAAGGGCTGAACTGGAATGAATCACAATGGCTATCTTTATGAAGAATGAATCAGATGTTCCACAAGAGCAAGACCAGGTAGCCCTAAATGGGAACATGGATTTATGGTGTGGATTTTGCAGGATAGGGCAGACACAAAGAGGGGATTTCAAAACATTTTTGCCAAAGAAGTAGGTTCTAGTTGCACTAAGCTTAACTGTTGGTTTAAGTTCCAAGTGTCATCATGATAGTCAATCAATTATTATAAATATTGGATTGACATTAACCCAATTTTATGCAATTTTCATTTCCTACACTCTTTTTGATTGTCATGTCTACATTTATTCTCTAATAAATAAGAAATTATGCTTTCACATTTTCAGACACTTCCAAATGTCTTTATATTAATGAGGTTTTTTTGGAGACCAAGTTCTGAGTGCAAACTGTATTTTGTTGAGGTCCACTGTGATTGTCTGCAAACTGTCAATAAACTTTTCTAGACCTGATGTCAGGAGAGAGAAAAAGGAAAATTCTTATACTCATGAGGAAAATATATATATGTCAAAAGTGAAGGTAGAAATACTAGGCTTTTCTAGAACTAATGAAGTTGTACCACAAAAGTTAATTAAGGGTTATGATAGGGTTTGTCACAGAATCATAGAATTATAGAATCATAGAATGGTTTGGGTTGGAAAGGACCTTTAAAGATCATCAAGTTCCAACCTCCCCTGCCACAGGCAGGGACACCTTCTACTAGATCAGGTTGCTCAAAGCCTCATCCAGCCTGGCCTTGAATACCTCCAGGGATGGGGCATCCACAACTTCCCTGGGCAACCTGTTCCAGTGTCTCACCACCCTCACAGTGAAAAATTTCTTCCTAATGTCTAGT
>VZTO01010433.1:7118-23096 GCA_013400615.1 Syrrhaptes paradoxus | reverse complement strand
TTTTTTTGCTTGGTTTGGTTTTCTTTTTGACAAACTTCCCTCCTTTTCCCATTGATTTGAGTGAATAAAACTTCCCTTTGTACTGTTTTAAGTCTGTTTCTTGTTTTTGAGAGAATTGGTTGTGTTATCAACTAGAACTGCATCTTTTTACTGGATATCTTACTGTAATTATGTGCAGTTGTGGCAAAGTTATGGTTACGGTCCACCTACTAAATAGTTAACATTTATTATGGGCAACTTTGTGTGAGCTAGTTGTCTAGATTCCACAGATAAAAGAACCTGATTCTTTTCTACAGGATGATTCTTTTTGTCCTATAATAGTAGCTCAAAATAAGATCTTGATCTTTCCTATCCCCAGAGTGACTGTTTCTCTCCACTGATTATAAAATCAAGATGACCAGCATAGGCACAGACATCTGTACAACAAACATCTAGAAATTTATCTGTAAAGTTTACACTTATTCTGACCAGTTCTGTCCTGGACTACCATTAAAATCCTTTCACATGTCCATCTTTGAAAAATACTTATTTGCAGATTAAATTCCTTTGACTGTCCTGAAAGCCAGGTTTAAGAAAAAACAAAACAAAACAAAAAAACCCCACCATTGACCTTTTTTTCTTTCCCTTCAGCAACCTATTCTTTAAGAGTGTGTTTCCAGAATCACTGAAGCTGTGGACACAACTATGAAACTGCGATGTAAATTCTTTTAAAATTTGATTTTAAAGTAGAAGAAAAATTAGCACTGTTTCATATATCTGTTTCCTCTCTGTTTAACGTAACACTTTTCACATCCACTGACCAACACATATAGTTAATATTTTGTTTCTGGTAGCACTTGCAAAATAATTAAATAAACTGGCCTGGATCTATTTACAAGTTACTTATGATGTTTCATTTATGCTCCTAATATGCTGATATGGTTGATATACTCTTCTGACTTAAAACATGCAATGTGACTCATATCAGAGAAGTGCAAACTCATCATTGTCTAAAACTTTAGTTGCCCTATAAGTAAATTTCTTGGAATGAGTTTATCTTTCTGTATGAAAGCACTTCAATGATGATAATCTTTAAATAATTATTCACTATCTTGATAAGTAATACTAAAGAAGGCAAAGGCTACCATCAAAATGCAAGTTTTCCAAGTCTTACCCTTGTACTACATAATTTCACTGTTCTCAAGTTGAAGGACTCTTTGGAGTACAAACAAAAATACTTTATTTTAAAGGTCACGTTCAAAAAAAACCATACATGAGTAAACCAACTATGGAATTCTGGATTAATGAATTCAACAAACAAGATTTTTGGGAATGATCTTCGTCTTCTTTCTGGAGACAAACTTTACGACTACAAATCTTTCAGACAGGCACTGTGTCTCATTTTTATATCACTGAACTAACCAATTTAACTTTAAGATACCAGACTAAGTACATAGAACTAACAGTGCATGAGAGAAATGCATGTCTACAAACTTGTAAAATAATTTGATTTGAGACAGTGAAAGCATTACTATCAAAACACATAATATCTTCTGCACAAGTTTCTTGGTTCTTCTATTCCAGATGTGATTTGCCAAACAGAATTAATGTCAGAAAGAAATGTTGAATGTTCGCCCGTATACTTGGTTGATATTCCTTGNTATTGTTATTGTTATTATTTTGTTATTGCAAATATTATATTCCATTATATATTTGTAGTTAAGAATTAGCTCTTAATTTATTAAAATCAATTTCCCTTATGAAACTGCAAAGAGTACAAGAAATAAGTTAAATCAGCAAGCCTTTTCATTATAACTGTCTGGTGATACTATCTGAACAGACCAAAACAATTGTACCCATATGGTCTTTAGAGATGCTTTTCAGGAGGACTCAATCTCACACTCACTGAAATCAGTGTTAAAATTCCTTTGCAACCAAATGCAAAAAATACCTGAAAAAATGTCTAAAAAACACAGATACAAGAAAAATCAATTATATTTTCCTAATCAGTGGTCACATACAGACTTGGGAACAGCTTGAATGAGAGATGGCAGGAGCCATTTGTGCTGTTAAACATTCCCTTTTTAAACAACTTTTGTGATTCATGCATAGCAACTACTGTCACTCTGATATTTTTAAAGGCTATTATTAAATGCCCATTAAGCTCTTTAAGCTCCAAAATTAAAGTAGAACAATTAGTAACTATACATTTTTTAAAATTTGAAATGACATTAGCTAAGCAAACAAGAACCAAATTATGATTCACTAATTTGCCTAAAGTATATAAATCTTGGAGCAGAAGTTGCCTGCATATTCTAAAGCTGTAACCATGTAATTTTTTATAGACAATAAAATGCTTTTTTTTTAATAATATTGACCTCAAGTTGTGCTTTATAGCTACCACTTTTGATATGTCCAGATAAATAAGCAAGCCTGTATTTTAGCAAAATAATTAATAAGAACCATGGTAATATTTAGTAGTTCAAACAATAAGCTGTAATGTTCTAAACTAGCCTATTAATTTTCTTAAATAAGTTCCCTGAGGCTCCATCTTTTGTAATGTATGCAGCGACTTATGAAGTACTTTACTGAAAAAAACAAAACTGCATTACTGTTTCAAAGCAAATTTTTAATAACTCCTTAATAGTATATGATAATCATGGTCATAATATAGTAACTCAGTTTTGTGTGAAAAAGGGCTTAAGTAGTTCTAGACTTTTTAAATTTGGATCTTCAGTCTCCACACTCTTTTTTTCTTTTTTTTTTTCCTTGAAAAGTTTTTTTTGCTTGGTTTGGTTTTCTTTTTGACAAACTTCCCTCCTTTTCCCATTGATTTGAGTGAATAAAACTTCCCTTTGTACTGTTTTAAGTCTGTTTCTTGTTTTTGAGAGAATTGGTTGTGTTATCAACTAGAACTGCATCTTTTTACTGGATATCTTACTGTAATTATGTGCAGTTGTGGCAAAGTTATGGTTACGGTCCACCTACTAAATAGTTAACATTTATTATGGGCAACTTTGTGTGAGCTAGTTGTCTAGATTCCACAGATAAAAGAACCTGATTCTTTTCTACAGGATGATTCTTTTTGTCCTATAATAGTAGCTCAAAATAAGATCTTGATCTTTCCTATCCCCAGAGTGACTGTTTCTCTCCACTGATTATAAAATCAAGATGACCAGCATAGGCACAGACATCTGTACAACAAACATCTAGAAATTTATCTGTAAAGTTTACACTTATTCTGACCAGTTCTGTCCTGGACTACCATTAAAATCCTTTCACATGTCCATCTTTGAAAAATACTTATTTGCAGATTAAATTCCTTTGACTGTCCTGAAAGCCAGGTTTAAGAAAAAACAAAACAAAACAAAAAAACCCCACCATTGACCTTTTTTTCTTTCCCTTCAGCAACCTATTCTTTAAGAGTGTGTTTCCAGAATCACTGAAGCTGTGGACACAACTATGAAACTGCGATGTAAATTCTTTTAAAATTTGATTTTAAAGTAGAAGAAAAATTAGCACTGTTTCATATATCTGTTTCCTCTCTGTTTAACGTAACACTTTTCACATCCACTGACCAACACATATAGTTAATATTTTGTTTCTGGTAGCACTTGCAAAATAATTAAATAAACTGGCCTGGATCTATTTACAAGTTACTTATGATGTTTCATTTATGCTCCTAATATGCTGATATGGTTGATATACTCTTCTGACTTAAAACATGCAATGTGACTCATATCAGAGAAGTGCAAACTCATCATTGTCTAAAACTTTAGTTGCCCTATAAGTAAATTTCTTGGAATGAGTTTATCTTTCTGTATGAAAGCACTTCAATGATGATAATCTTTAAATAATTATTCACTATCTTGATAAGTAATACTAAAGAAGGCAAAGGCTACCATCAAAATGCAAGTTTTCCAAGTCTTACCCTTGTACTACATAATTTCACTGTTCTCAAGTTGAAGGACTCTTTGGAGTACAAACAAAAATACTTTATTTTAAAGGTCACGTTCAAAAAAAACCATACATGAGTAAANAAAAAAAGAATGAATAGAAAAAAGAAATTTTGATTTTTTGGTTTTATTCTGGGTTATTATTCCTTGAATTATTTTTTTTTTTTTTTTTTTTTTTTTTTTTTGGAGGGTGGCGGGGGGTTTCCCGCAGTTCTCCTATTGGATAATGACAAGTGGTGGTTACTTCCCAGCAATGCTGAGATTTTGTAATGGTAGTTTCAAGTAAATACGTATTAATAACAAGTCAAATATTTATAGTTAATGAAATAGTGTTGGGAATTTAGATAGTCGAGACACTGGAAGAAGAGATAAATGATCCTTTCATTTGAGACAAGGGATTTTCCCAAATTGTGGTGTTTAATACTTGTGAAAGGATTCCAGGTCTCATCTGGTTTTCAGGAGGTGATTCTCAGCAAGTTCAAGGAACAAAAAAATCCCTGAAAAATAGGTGTTTGGATTACTTTACTCCTCTAATATCAGGACATTTTCAAGAGAAAGCAGAAATAATGAATGTTTAAGAGTTAGGTCTGTGACATATAGGGATTATCATCCCACGTTAGACAGGCAGCCAGATATAGACAGTCAGTTTCTGTCCTTAAATTCAGATTTTACATTTTTTGCCATATCCAAGTGCTGTGGTGAGACTAGAAATCGTATTATGACAAAACGTTTTCTTCCCAAGAAATCAAAGGCATTTTGTTCTTTCAACCCTTAAAAAACAACCAATAAACAAAAAAGAATCTGCGTTCCACATGTGTGAGAGACTAATGTATAATAATGTCTCAGACATAGTGGGTGTGAGAGATTGTGGCAAACAAGTTCTGGCAAAGCAATGATAAACTGCAAATGAGAAGTTGGATAACACAGAAGGAGCAGGGCATGCTAGGGGGTGCGCAGTTCCATGCTCTGGTGTTCTGATAAACCCAGCATAGCAATGCATCATCTATAGCTAAAATTCATGCAGAGTTTATCTGAGGAAAGGCCTCATGGCCACCCAAAAGACCCCTCACAACCACCCCTCCCAATGACACCTGCTCAAAAGATCAAGAGATTTATAAGTCCTTGTGGGCCATGAACTGCCCTCGATGGGCATGAACTGCCACAGTTGGGAAGTGGGGACTAGGCTATAAAAGATGTCACCACAAGGAGTCAGCATGCACCCACCACCAGAGGATGGCCATGTCCCTCACCGTCATCGCAGGATCCTGGGGTGGTGATATCTTTCTCTCCTCTTTTCTCTTTTCTTTCCTTTTTCTCTTATGGATCATTTTTCACAATAAAATGAGATTTTTGTTTCTAGGGGAGTCAGTCTATTTTTGTTTGTTTGCTTGTCTTTTTGTTTTTTTGGTTAATGGATTTTCTTTTTTTAAGAAAGGATAGTAGAAAAAGGACAGCCTAAATTTTTCATGTAAATTCTTTAATAGCATGATCTGTCTGAAATAGAAACTTTTAATTAGAGGTACAGATTTGTTCATACCAAATCTCCCTTGAAGAATAAATTGTTCATAAGGCAGAAAGATTCACATAATCCAAAGGTAATGTCAACAAGCATTCAAATATACTGAATTTATGGCTATAAAATTTACAGATACATTCTTGAAACTTCCATCTGCTGAGGTATTTAACAAATCAGCTTCTCTTATGAGGGAGCATACTGAAAATCCATGTGGTAAAAATACATTTTTATCCTCTGTCTCAAATATTTTCTACTTATAGTTATGTAAATCTCTAAGAAAAGTATGTAACAATGCATTCCTCTGGGTAACATAATACTTCGTGACAGTAAAGCTCCTACTTTATATTATTTTTGGGTTATATGCAAAATAACAAATTTAAACTCTAAGAAATTGATGTTTAAGTTTTGTCATTGAATAAGTAAAGATTATTTATAACATTAAATATGTGCTTAAATCAGAGTCTGTAATTTTCCCTGATATGCAGAAAATTGCAGAACAGTTTACATGAAGAGTTTGAATAAAGAAAAGATTATCCAGTAAATAATTATTTTTAAACAATGCATTATCATGTTGTATGAACCTACTACATTTTACATATAAAATAAAATATTGTAAATTATTAATTCCTTCGAAAAATTTTGTGCTTCTTTGCTGTCACCAAATGAAAGCTCTGTTACATTGTTAATTGAGTATTTAATGTTTGGCTTTTTAAACAAATTTTGATCTCTTATTTTCTGGTGAAAGTTCTGAGCAATTCAATGATATCGCGTCCTCCTCTAAAATCTAATGTAAGTTTTTACTTTCCAGGTCTGTGGTGCAATGTGTTTATAAGCTAATGCTTATTGAACCATCAGGACTTGTAGTATCATAGGGTTCAAACACTTATTTTTAATCATTTTAATTACTTATGATAATTTAATGTGACTGTGAGTGTTCTCTTCCTCCTCATTCTGGATGCCAAAATATCCAGTCTTCTACATCATGAAATGTAATCAGCATACTCTGAACTAGACAAGCAGGCTAAGAAGATGTCAAGAGAGAAGTGATGGAGACAGTGATGGTGATGAAAAGAAGTTAGATATCTTCCTTCTCCACCAATTTTGTAGAGGAGCGTACGTTAGGTACAGTTTTCCTGCAAGTCACAATTGAATTTTGTTTCTGTTAAAGATTTGGGTTTAATTTGAATGGTTATTTACAAGTGAAAAGACAGATGAGTTTAAACTGGGAATAAAATCTACAGTTGTTTGTTCAGGACAACAATATTAGAACTGTATTTGTAATTTTCAGACTCAGAAAGTCAGTAATCCAACTGTTTCATAATTCCTTACATCACTCCTGTCTCTTCTAGTACAAATTTTTTTACAGGTTTTTCATCATGATGCCCTGTATTTCCTTGGTGTTCTGTTGTTCTGATATATTACTTTACAGTTTTTAAACTGAATCTTCCTTTCTTGTCAGTCCATAATTTCACAGTCCTCCTGAAATATAGGCTTGTCCTCAGTGTTTTCTTCAAATTTAGTATCATTCACAAATTGAATAGTCTTGCTGTGTCCTCCTTCTTCCAGACCGTTAAGAGCTGCTGAACTCATCTCCCCCATCTTAACATGCTCTTTTTCACTCAGCTGTGTTTATGGCTGTGTTTCCAGCCCATCTTCTAACCTTGCATGTGAGAACGGTTCAGCATGGTCCACAAGATCCTGGATCTCACCTCTTCCAGCACTGTGTGCAAGCCACGGCTGCTTGCCTGCACATGCTGCAAAGTGCATGCTGGTGGGCCAGCAGAAGACAGAGGAAATAGTCAGTGTATCTGAGATTGACTGTAACACAACAGGCTGCTTTTACCCTAGCCACGTGATTAGATCACTGCAACTACCAACAGGGCCACCTCACACTCCCTGTACTCCAGCAGATAGATTCTAACCTGGGCTTTACGTCAATGGTGATGATGTTTCATTTTCAGTCTGTAACCCCTGACAAGTCACTTTACTAGAGAGAAAAGAGTAGACCTAACAGTTTTACAGCTTATAATCAACCCACAGAACATAACCTTGGCTATGCCTTGCTATGTCTAAGCAAGAATCATAACTATAAAAAAACCCACAACTGTAAAAAAATTATGAGCTAGATTCTCATGCAGTAAGCATCATTGTACCAGCTAGAAACTGAACTGACTTCCATCACCTAAGGAGGCCATTCTTACCTCATTTACCTTTAAAGCTGTAAAACTAAAAATGAAGCACAAAATCATACCAAAATGTCATCATATTTTTCCAGTGTAGTTATGAAAGTAAGAAAGAAGTATTATCAGCTAAAATTTCAGGAGTTTTAAATGTCTTTCACTAAAGATTCTCTGAGATATTTTTTGATATGTGGTGCACTAACATGTCTCTGGCTTTCACTCATCTGCTGTTTTTTCTTGTACTCAAGCACATACTGAAGACATTTAAAGGAATTCCACAAAGATTTTGGAATGAGCAAAACCGAAGTTTTATTTGCTGTGGGAGTTAGGAAATCTGGTTCTTTGCATTTCCTTCTGTAATTATATTGTTAGCCATGAGGTGAGGAGAAAGGCCAATACAACAGTTTAAAATGTCTTTACATTATTAAAGCAATGGTCAAAGGCCTCACCTTCCCTGGGAGACCTAAATAATGAAGACATGCCTTAATATCTTGTAAAATTTGTGAATTTAAAGAATATATAGCTCACTAATGACATAAAATTTTAAGCTAGAATTTTGCGATTCAAATCCTTCTTTTCAGATCCACTATATTTAGTACCTTATAGCAGCTGAAAACAAATTTTTTTTAAATACCATACGTGATGGTTCTAAGCAGGTAGAGGAGAGAGCTGAGGCATTCACCATCACTGTTTCTCACACCTCTGTGGCTGTGCAATGTGTAACCCTATTTCTGATCATTTATACAAATATTGATTAAATATTGCTGATCATCAGTAATCCTTAAAGCTTCACTTCAGTAGGTTTCCTTTAGTGACTCTCAGAACTCAGCTACCTAAAGAAATCTCCTGCCTTCTAACAGGGAGTTTCCACACTTAAGGGGGAAATGATTCATGAGTAACAGTATGTGACAAAATTGTTTCAATCCTTTTACTAATAGTGAATGCAAAGCACTCTTTGATCTCACAGTTTGTATTATAATTGAAAGAAGAACTTTATTTATTAATGGTTCAGGAAATATAGAGCTGCATTTCAGTATCGACCAAACCTAGAAATAAAATTTGTATAAAATTTATCTTTCCTATGAATAATATAGAGATAAATTTATGAGAGAGATGGAAATGTACTGCTTCACTGCTTGACACTAAGCTCCACCCTTAGGGAGGAGCAGAACACGTAAAAATAGTCTCTGCTTTTTTCAGTGGCTGTGACCTGTTACTCAAAGATAAAAATTGACTCAAAAATCAGCTCAGAACTCAAACCAGATGCAAAACTTTTATTAGTAGTAAGTAGTAATCTGACACAAATTTTGAAGTAATTATAATAAGGAAACAGTTTGAAAAATGAGTGAGAAAGTCTGAGAAATACTGAAAATTTAAAAAATACGTGGTTTTGACATATCCAGCACACTTTCACAACTAAAGAGGTTCAGATAAGACCAGACATGCTTATGTCAGCTGGATTAACTTCTTAACTTAAATTTTAGTCATCCAAACAAATTGTTAAACCTGAGAAAATTAGAGTTTTCACTGTCTAACATTTTTACCTACCTTTTATACTCAGTTCCCTATCCCATTACGGTCTTGTTTCTTTTCTCACACTTTAAGTGTTTCTCTGTTCTGCTTTTGACATTCTCATCATTTCCCTGGATAATTTTACCTGGGATCTGAAATCCAGCAGTTAATTTTGTTGATATTTTAATCAGCTTTAATGTTCTTCAAAAGAGAATGTGGATTTTGGTTACACCTTGTGATAGAAATTATTCTCCCAGATTCACAGTAACATTGTTAATCAGAAGTAGCTATCATTGCAAAGTACTTTTCAACATAGTCAGTGGGTCTGTGTAGTTATTTTAAATAAGTTTTCTGCGTTCTAATTACATTTTTATTATTGCATAGTTTGACAACTACGAAATGAAGAAAGCTTGGATGTAATTTGGTAATCAGGTAACTAATGCACCAAATTTTTAGAATAGTATGTAGAGTCAGCAAGTGAGATCTAGGCCTGGCCAAATACTGAGTGAAAGATGTTCTCAATCTTAATATTTGAGAAGTTCTATAAGGTTTATATGTTTTAATGAAATGTTTGATCTGCCACCATTCTCTTACATGCTTACAGAGGTAATTTTTCTTCTTTTTTTAAAGCATTTTTCTAATTGGTTTCAGTATTGAAATTAGTAATTTTAATTTAATATATCTAGTAAGAACAACTTTGCAGAGATTGAAATGAAAGGTAAATGGTAGAACTAGGATTGCTATGCCACCATGAGCCTGCCATGGATGGAACATCTGCCACAGCTTCAGCCAAATAGTGTAACACCAGCTAGAGTTCGAACTCACTTCAAGGCCACAGATGAGTTCACGTGTAGCAGTGGACAGTAAAACAGTTAAAGCAAAATTGACCTGCCCTAAATTCCGTAATGCTACTGCAAGACTGCTACCAGTCCTGAGTCAGCTGTCGTTGTAGTCATAGTATGACACTCTACCCAGACACATGTGATAAAACCAGTTTCAGACTCAGCACTCTTAAAATTTACAAAGTTTGCGACTGAGTGGATATATGTGAGTACAAACCTAACACACTCTAAGCTGGTCTGTTGTGAGCATGGTAGGCAGCCATTGGTCTCCAATATTGACTTTGTGAATGTTTATAATGATCTTTATGTACTTAAGCTTTTGATGCCAAAACCTGCACATGGGAATGGGTTTCAGTTTACATAGAGTGCTAGGAGCTTTTCCATACCTCTGCCCTTTTATTTCCTTCCCAAGACCCCCTCCATTTTGATCTCTTCTCATCAGTTCTTGTCCAGGCGTACATGTTAATCTATTGCCTAAATTTGGTGTTAGGTGAAGCAGTATCAGTTTCCTTCCAAAATGTGAGGAAAATAAAAATTAGTTTCAGACAATTTGAATTTTCAGGTAAGTGACATATAGACAATCAGAATTATGCTCTAATTATATACCAATGGTGTCTTTAACATTTTGTTCTTCTCTTCTTATGTCTTCTCTCAGTCAATAATCTTTTTTTTTCTTCTTTTATCTTATCAGCATTTGTTTACAGGGCATAAAGTTAGATCAGGCATATATTTACCTAGTACAGAAATACTTCCCCCACCATTTTTTTCACTGTACTACAGTTTAAATAATCACATCTACTCTACTGACTATAGGGGTAGTTATAGACTCAACATTTTGATCTTAAAAATCAATTAATGAAATCTTAATTAAAGTAAGAACCATTATCTCTCTCTTAGAATAAAGGTTTGAAAATGCACTTTATAAGTTAATATAAGCTGTACATTGAAAACACTGTGACAATCATCGTTCTTAAAAGACAAGGGACCATGGTGTTATCTGAGAAGGTGTTGAGAAACACCTCATGCAATCATGTGAGTGATTCAATTATCTCAGTACTAACCACAAGAAAGAGCAGGAGTGTTATCCTTACATGAATGAGACCTGCAAACCTTTGCTGCTTTTAAATCATACTTTCCATGTGGCTGACATTTCACTTCTGCAGACGTTTACAAAGCCAATGAAACATCAGCATGAGTTTATTACTCAAGTGATAACCCAGCTATGAACCTCTGGGATATGCTGTTCTCTAGTCTCTACAAGAGTTGCTCCAAGACTAAATCTGTATACCTCTCCTGGGTTTTAATACTAATATGTTGGACATGTTTCAGGAATTGCACAAGGCATGAAGTCACTGTAGCATTGCAATTCTTGTCTTAAGGCAAACTCCTCACACTCAGAGACCTCACTATTTTACAGGATGCTTGTATACTCTATATACTTGAAAATCTGAAAATGGACTTAGAAACTTCCTCTACAGCAGCATAGCTCCAACACTACCTTCTATTGCAGTTCTTCCTGTGCAAGAAAAAAAGTCAGACACTGACTGAGAAATTATAGAAATGTGTTATGCTATCAATGTATGATGTGAAAGTCTAACGTTAAACAGATGAGGTCAACTTAACAGGAAGAGGTTGTGAACTTTGCCTATAAGTAAAGTACTCCCTGAATACTCTTATAAATACTATATATTTAAGTATCTGTTCTCTTGTCTGTGTGGGAAATGTCAATTACAACTTAGAACGATTGAAATACAATGGCAAAAAAAAAATTTCACGGACTCTGTTCTGTTCCCTTCCTCAAGACACAGTCCTGCTGCAGCTTTTGGAGATGACAACATTTGAAACAGACACTTTGGTATGGTCACTAAGTGAATGCTCTTCTGCTATTTTTGCACATCACAAGAGGCTTCTGCACAGAGGAATATATTGTAAGTCAACCAACAAACTCTAGCCCAGACTAATGGCTTGCCAAAAGCAGCAGATGCTAAAATATAACATTTAGTATAATTTAATATAACCTTCCCTCTAATTTAATCTAATCCATAAAACAAAATGGTTGTATTTGAGATAAAGCCCAGTGAACATCATTTGAGTTGGAATGTGAATTAATTAAAATTGATGCACTAGATGCTTAGGAAAAAAAAGAAAAAGAATAGAATTGGCTAAGATGACTACCATCTCCCAGTGGATAATTTGGTATGACATTGATAATAGGAAGAAAGCTATCTGAGCTTTTCCATTCCTTTATACAGAACACTTCTGGATTCATTAGGTCTTAACTTCTGAACTTCGGAGATGTTTCAGACCAAAATGAACTGGTGAATCTTGAGATATGTAAAACCAGAGGTGAGTTTTCCCATAATTTTTTTCCTTTCTCTACTCCTTTCTCCTTATCTTCTAGAAAAGACAACTATGAGAGATATATGAGCATTTTTTATACTCCCTGTGGTCTATCTTTGTGTCCCATATGAGTGAATGCAAAGGTAAAATATTTAATTGTTTTCAATTTATTATTTTTTCTGCCAAGGATCAAGAATCTTAAACTTAGGTATAAAAGTGAAAATGTTTGTGTGGAAACAATAAAGTAATTTCTTTAGGTCAGTTTTTTAAAGGTATTGTTGTGACATTGCAAAGTCAGATTTATGAAACTATGTATTTACTGTGCATTTATATAGGAGTTTTGACACAACTAACAATTAAATGTTCATTAGGTGGTTTTTTGTTTGTTTTTTCTTTCAATTGGATGTATTTTAAGGCATGTTATTTTCTTCCCATTCTATTACATACTGGCAAAGAGACACAAAGGCACTCTTTCTTAAGCTTTGACTAGTTTAAGTAATAATACTGTGCTTTTCTGTCTGTCTTGCCAGAGAATCTCTGAGATGGTGCTGTTTTAATGAATAAGAAAAGAAAAAAAATGGAAAATTATTTATATAAATAAAAGTCAACAAGAAGTTTTGAAAAACTCATAATGATTTGCTAAGCTACGAAGCTGAGACAAAGGAAGAACTTTATATAAACTTTCTATAAATATAAAGAAGTTAAATGGACGTGATTAGAAGTCTGGATAGCATGAACCCTGTGTACCAGTCTGAGGATCAGTGATGTTTCAAAAGTTCTGTTTCAAATTCTTTTTGAAGTATTTTTGTTGTGATGTCCTGAGATCTATAGCTTTAAAAATAAATAAATAAATAAATAAATAAATTCCTCAGCCTACTGGAGACACTACAAGGCTAGTTTCATTTTCTTGCCTAATGTAATGGGCCTTGAAATTAAAACATACATACATTTTACAGCATAATAAACAATTCCATTTCCAGATATTAAAACTCACAGTTCACAACTCTTTCACGCAGAAAACAAAACTTCCTTGAAAAACACTCCCTCTATTTAAGGTCTTATTCAGATATTGAATGTAGATGAAATACAATAAGCCCATTAAATTTTCTGCGTAGGATTTTAAGGGGCACAAGTTACAGGCTTTTAACTAATAGCTATGCATTTCTGTACAATAAGTACATAGCTACTACAATATCTATACATAACTACACATTTAGCAGCAGTTGAAAGCACAATATTAAATCTAAACTATAGCTTTTCTATATTTCTCTTGACAATTTTCTGTTATGGGATTACTCATTCTGAAGTGCTATACCAACAAAGGTAATAGTGAGAGTGATCCCACGTCTTATAGTTATGCAACATAAAGAGCTTTAGAGGCTAGTTAAAGATAGATGAATTGCAGAATATCTGCATTTATTTAGTAGATGACAGCCGTTAATGCACATAAAAGTTTGGTCTAGTACTGACAGCCATCAACTGAAGAGAGTTAATTCATTGGTTTTGACAGAATTAGTGGATGGTCATAATTTTATCCACATATGAAAAATGGTATGAAGACTGTTTATGAAAATAAGACTTTAAGTGTTTTGGGAGGGTAGAATAATACAAAGTATAGATATAATGTGTATTATTTTGTATCATAAGTAAAATAATTCTCTCCTAGAATAAGGAGAAATTAACCTGAATAATGTATAAACTCTGGCACATCACATAATATGTTTGCAGGTTTGTACTAGCTTTCATTTTCAAAAACAAGTGAGTACATTTAAATTTAGAGGTAGGCCAGCTTCCCTTGGGATCTAGAAGTCTAGGTTTTTTGATATAGCAGAGCTGTTTTTCACAGTTTCTATGTATATATATGTCCTTGTGGATCTCAACTGGCAGCACTGCAGCTTCCTAGAGAAAATGGTTTGAGATAATGTCAGATTATAATTTTTTCCTTTTCTGTCATTTTTAGACCAATTATTCTTCCTATTTATCTTGTAGTCCTGATGCCTTTCCCCTAGTTTTCCAGGAATTCCCCTCTGCTGAGGCAAGAGTGCAATTCACAGAGGTGTTTAGGCAATACAGTTCATCATAAAATTGTATGAGTAGATTGCATGGAGGGAACCTGTTAACCTTTGGTAAATTATCCCAATTACAATCTTTGAAATGTAGATGGGCTGGGTTTTTTCATTGTTTCTTTGGGTGTTTTTAATGGAATGACTGATATATAGCATACAGCTGGTCAAATAAGCTTGTCAAATAATACTAAATGCAGCTTGCATTTGGTCTATAAAAAGGATTTATTTGATATCAGATGTGCATAGAATGTTGCAGCTTGTAAAGGCCTCCTAGACACAATAATAGTACTTTGTTCCCAAGTCTTTTGTGATGATTAGTTCTGTTGAAAATTATCAGTCTAGTCAGATTCTACAGGGGATGAAAACGTATCAATATTTGACATAAGGCAAGTTTTCTGCTGCTGGAAAAGATGATTTCTTATAATAAATTACTGTGTTTTGAAACTCTCAGAACAGGAATTTGAACTAGATGATAATCATATTTGGTTATTGTTTATTTAAGGTTAAGAACTGGCAAAAATGTTATATATCATGCCTTGGGAAAATTGGCAGAAGGAAGCCTTCAACATTTCTTTTACCTCCTGGTCCTTTTCTTGTCACCTGGTCTGTTAACCAAGCAGCTTGGACTGGCCCCGGAGCCTGGCTTTCACTGTATGGAGAGCTCTTCCTCCCTGCGCATGGACCAAGCCTTGGGTAAACCTGACAACAGGAACATCAAGATAAGAAAGAGCCGAGAGCCATCAGAAGTAACTCAGTTAGGACTTGCTCAGAAATTGGACTTACAGGGAGCTTGAGGTGTGGTGCCCCACGTCTCAGCACAGCACCTGCCCACTCCTCCCATGCTTTCTTACCTTGTTGTCCAACCCCACCGTCCCAGTTGTGGCCTTGTTCCAGATTCTCTGAGATACCTTCTGTGAAAGTGGTCCTTGTGGTCCTTGTGGTTTCCTAAGATGATCATCACATATTCATAACTTTGAAAATGTTTGTATCACTGGACCCCACGCTGTTGTGTCTCTGTCTTCATCCCCAACTTGCATGAAAAATAAGCTCCATAATGTCTGTAAATATGGACCTGTTTCTGGGGTAAATGTGCCCTGGCTATCAAAATCTGTAGGCTATTATGTATATGGTCTTTCCTTTCCTGAACTCAGGTAGAAAATCTGCTTTCATTTTCTCAGGGTTAGCGTTCAACAGCTAGATCTTGAAAAGTACCAGATCTTCAATTAGTCTCCTTTTTTTCAGCATTTCCTACTTTGCACCCTAGAAGATGTGAAATATATTCTAAAGTACACCTCTCTCCCCAGGCATCACATGGCACACCTAAGCATTACCTCAGGATACTCTAATCCTCAACATAAAATGGCAACAGTGAAGCTTCTTTTTGTCTCAGATGAAATATCTCACACAGTAACGATTTAACAACAGTTTAAGATTTACTAATGCTGTGAGGTAACCCAAAGGTTAAATATTAATAGCATTCAATCATTAAATAATTTAATCATTAATAAGGTTATTCAGTAGAGTATGCTATGATTAAAATAGTGACATAATTACAGATTTGAGAATGACAAAATTCACACTAACTTA
>VZTO01010432.1:36531-58010 GCA_013400615.1 Syrrhaptes paradoxus | reverse complement strand
TGCTGGTCACCAGAGAGAGATCATCATGGTCCAGAATTGTGCAGAGGTCTGAAAAGATATGTCCAGATTTGACCTCTAAACCTCAATTGAAACCAGAACAAATATAAGCCATTTAGAGAGCACTCCAGTAGTCACCATATTTCAAAACTGACCAGGATAACACGTTATTCCCTCGAGCACTGAGAACTCAACTGAAAGGTGTTCTAAATTAAGGAGTTATAAATGTCTAATTTCCTCTAAGTTGGGAGGAGAAGGCAATAGAAATGGGACCATTAGAAAACTGGCAAAACATTTAACACATGGTGTTCTGATACGAGGCTGACCAGAGAGAGCAGAATAAATGTGTAAGGTACCCAACTGCAGTGTTTGTGCAGTGTGAAGTGCACAGGCATGTACACAGAGGAGAAGAAGGGGATGATGCTTTAGTTGAAAACATGAACATTTGTAACACTAAAGTTGAAAACTGATTAATGATGCCCTCTTGAAGTTACTGACTTTGTTTCCTGGAGTGCCCTCATCAAAGAACATGGAACGCTGTCTTCCTGGTGATCCCGCCTGCTGAGAGGAAAGGTACTGTGTAACTGCTAATAGGAAGGAGAGAATGCACTTTGGTGCTGCTAATTGTTTTCAAAAACTATACCAGAAGAAATCGTTAGGGGTGGAGACTGGTCTATAGAGAGACGCAAGAATGCAAGGTGTTGACAGATGTGCAACTGGAATGAGGGATTGATATCAGTGTTAGAATTTACTTTCATTAGAAGAAAAAAAATCAAATGGCTGGTGTGGATGAAGGCATATTAATTTACTACTGGGAAGGAGAAAGAGGAAGATGTGAACTAAGGAAATGGGGCTTTGTGGGACTAATCTTCAGAGAGTATTTTTGAGATGAAGAATATCCGGCAGAGTTTTGTGGACACTTTCAAAATCCCAGTACAGGGGCTTTAAATGTGAAACTACCACAGCCTTTCCTGGTGTTCAAAAGCTGAAACACAGATACAGACTGTACACCAGGAAATTGTGTCGATATAGAAAACTGGCAGTATTTCTTCACTTGGTAAATGATGGTTTTATGGAACACATTTCTGAGAAAAACAAGTTAAGCAGACATTTAATGACATCAGGACAACTCAATTTGTACCAGGAGAGGTGAAGTTGCCAAAGAAGCAGGGTGAAAAAGTTCAAAAGTAAGCTTTTGATATATTTCAGAAGGTTTAATATCTTCTCCTGCCCCTAAATTTTAGTATGCTCTTACCTCTGGTTAACCTTTCACCCCTGTTGTGTGGCAGAAAATAGTGTCTTTGTTAAACTCTCAGCAGAGCTCCTGATTCATTGTGTCCTACTTAATGTCTATTGGTAATCATCAAGTTTATCTGTGGTGGGTTTTTTCTTTTTTTTTTCTTTTCCTTATCAAAACTACAAAAACAAAAAATAGCACTCAGACCATTCAGCCTTGTACTCAAACCCCAGAGGCTGAAACATGAGAGAGAAGTAATTTCTTTTTAACCTGTCTAACATATTCTGTATTGGATACAAGCTTTAAAAGCAGCAAAGTCAGGGTTTGCACTCTGTTTTCCAAGATGAAAGAAAAGCACTATGGGTTTTGTACCTCACTGTTCTGCCATCCCTGGAAGTGCACAGAAACAACAACCATTTGAAGATTTTTGCAAAAACAGCATGGTACAATTTTCCACAGTATATGAGTGAAGTTAACACCACATTTCAAAAGGGCCCCACACTCACTGAGGCTTTTACTCCGTTTTGTTCTTCACATGTATTTTGCATATTTGTCATTGTAGTGGGTATCCTCCTGTATTGCCCAAGTTGTTTACGATAGTGGCTCCTATTGAATGTGAGTTGCCTGAGTATGAAACATTATCGGACCATGAGCTCTGACCTCAAGCAACAAAGATACAACAGTAGGTCTCTATACATTTGGTATAGAGTCTTCACAACAGTCCCCAAAGAGGTTTGATAGACTGTGAAACTGAAGAGTAAAGTCAACTAGAGTATTTCAATGTTTATTCTTTATGTATCATAGTGAGAGTATGTAGAGAACTCATTCAATTTGCTACATTTTCTGTACAGCCTGCATACTGGATTTGCAATACTAGTCTGAAACCCTAATGCGCCTGAAAATATTTAAGTGTTTTGGCTGCTGTTTTTGCCTAAAGGCTTGGGGTGTTTGGCTTTTATACTAACTTTTCTTATCACACAAAGCTCAACCACTATCCTTTGTTAGGGAACACTTGAGGTTTTGGGGTTGTATTTTCTTACTATTGCTGAAAGCATTAACTGTTGATTGCATGGAAATAAATCTTTTAATGAAAATTTAATGGTTATTAATGGTTAAATTAGTGGTTAATGGTGTGGTCTCTTTACACCATTTGAAACTTTCAGGAGAATTTTTTTGGTCTCTAAATTTAAGTAACAAAACAAATGAGTTTTTATGGATCTGCAGAGAGCCACGGTAGCTGAAATAGGTTTTGCAGGCAAGATGTTTACTATATGCCCTACAGCCTTAACTGAAACAGTTATTAAATCCTTTCACTCACTGTAAATCACTTTTATAACACTTCAGAGATCAAAGTATTGCTTACACAGCACTGTGAGTAGGCACAGCACTCCACAGGCATCTGAACATCATGGAGAAGTTTACGATCTAAATAAGATATAATTCAGCTGGTGAAAACAAAACAAAACAAACAAAAAAAAAAGAATTGAGAAGCCCAGGAGCAATTGCATTGAATTTGTTGTAGGCAATGCACCAGTTTCAAAAGCACTATTGTCCCCGGGAAAGTTAGCAACGCCAACCTATTTAATCTGTGCACTGTGCTTTTGGAAAGAAATAGATCAAATGATTAAAGAGAATCAAATATTATTCTCTTTCAATGAGTCTTCATTAGCTCATTGTTCATTGGCTAGACAGCCCAGGTCTGATTCCAGACAGTGCCATACCATCGCAGACCTTGGCCTGGAGGTGTGAATGCAAAAGCACATTCATTTGAAAAGATCTGCAAAGTAAATGTTTTCACGTCTGAGATTGAAAGCTGAGTATAGCTAGTGATTTTATCATGAGGACATTCAGTTCATCCTTCCTGAAATTTTCTCCTGTCACCCGTCTGGGAAGGGTTATCTCACATGTGATCAAAATAATCCCCTTTCTTTTGTACACAGGGCATAGCCTGTTCTCATGTCTCATAGCAAGTTCTCATGAAAGTAGGATATCTGGCTAGGTTTTGAAGTATGCAGGGTCCATGATCAGCAATCCCATCATCCAGTTACTACAAACTGTTATTTAAAGTGTGTTTTAACCTGTGTTACAGCAAAAGAAATTGCTATCATGGGAAGGTTTTGGGGATTTTTTTCCTCTTTCCCTTACGGTGCCATGTGGAACCAAAGTCATGCATCACATATGTAGTCAACTTAGGCTAAATTTTTTGAAGGATGTTGAAACCTTTGGGCTGCAATTATTCTATCGTTGCTAACTGCTTGCAACAAAGTTACCAGTCCTGCTAAGATGACAGTATGTTCCCAGTCCACTGCAAGTTTGGTGAAGAGACACAAATTTATGCACACCAGCACTGGGTGGGAAGGGTGGTTGGAGCGTAATGCTCCTTCCACACTGGCATCTCTCTGGCTGTCGTCAGACTCTTGTTTTTTTCAATATTAGTTTTAGTAACGGTAAAGTGGAAATCACAGAATCACAGAATCACTGAATGTTAGGGATTGGAAGCGACTTCGGAAGGTCATCTAGTCCAATCCCCCTGCCGGAGCAGGAACACCTAGATCAGATCGCACAGGAACGCATCCAGGCGGGCTTTGAATGTCTCCAGAGAAGGAGACTCCACCACCTCTCTGGGCAGCCTGTTCCAGTGCTCTGTCACCCTCACTGGAAAGAAGTTTTTTCTCATATTCAAGTGGAACCTCCTGTGTTCCAGCTTGAACCCATTGCCCCTTGTCCTATCACTGGATGTCACAGAGAAGAGCCTGGCTCCATCCTCCTGACACTCACCCTTCACATATTTATAAACATTCATTAGGTCACCCCTCAGTCTCCTCTTTTCCAAGCTAAAGAGACCCAGCTCCCTCAGCCTTTCCTCATAAGGGAGATGCTCCATTCCCTTCATCATCTTTGTGGCTCTGCGCTGGACTCTCTCCAGCAGTTCCCTGTCCTTCTTGAACTGAGGGGCCCAGAACTGGACACAATATTCCAGTTGAGGTCTCAGCAGGGCAGAGTAGAGGGGGAGGAGAACCTCTCTTGACCTACTGACCACCCCCCTTCTGATACACCCCAGGATGCCATTGGCCTTCTTTGCCACAAGGGCACAGTGCTGGCTCATGGTCATCCTGCTGTCCACCAGGACCCTCAGGTCCCTCTCCGCTACCCTACTCTCCAACAGGAAAGGAAATATTCCTTTACCTCACAGGGGACTTCGGAAGCTGGTTTTACTATTAATTTACAGTTGGTTAGTTCTTTGTTTCATTGCTTCTCAGTTAAATAGACTGAGTTCAGAGGTATTAGGTGTACTCAAAAGAGCTACATAACTTCTTAAATATGCCACCAACTCTGCAATAGCTGTTGGGCTAGCTGTTTCATCCCATGATGCCCAGCCACTTGCTGCAACAGCGGAAGTCACAATGATGATGAAGGGAATGGAGCGTCTCCCTTATGAGGAAAGGCTGAGGGAGCTGGGTCTCTTCAGCTTGGAAAAGAGGAGACTGAGGGGTGACCTAATCAATGTTTATAAATATGTGAAGGGTGAGTGTCAGGAGGATGGAGCCAGGCTCTTCTCTGTGACATCCAGTGACAGGACAAGGGGCAATGGGTTCAAACTGGAACATAGGAGGTTCCACTTGAACATGAGAAAAAACTTCTTTACAGTGAGGGTGACAGAGCACTGGAACAGGCTGCCCAGAGAGGTTGTGGAGTCTCCTTCTCTGGAGACATTCAAAGCCCGCCTGGATGCGTTCCTGTGTGATCTGATCTAGGTGTTCCTGCTCTGGCAGGGGGATTGGACTAGATGATCTTTCGAGGTCCCTTCCAATCCCTAACATTCTGTGATTCTGTGACAAGTCTTTTGAGCACTGGCAGCTGCCTAGTGTGACTGTAGCATACGATACAGATAATCTGAACTCCTAATTAGCAACATAAGGATGTAGAAGGTATGTGGTGCTGTAAAATGTACCTTTAAAGATTATATGTTGCTAACCTCAAAAGAAAATTCCTACTGAAACTACCTAGGGTATTGAGGCCTATAGGAAAAAAAAAAGATGGAAAAAGTAGAGAGCTTTTGGAAGGTGGAACTCGGAACCTGTGCATAAGACTAAGCATTTGTTTTTTCATGGCACTACTGAAATATGAATATAAATCATCCACAAATTATGTGAGAGATTGTTTTGTGTGCCTCTTGTCTACCCTCTCTCCTCCAGAAGCATGCACAGTATGTTTCCTGAGTTGTTGTGTGACTGAAAATGGGAAGTGATAAATATTTTTCAGAGTCTGTATTTCTGGGTCTGGAAGATATTTGGTGGACACACATTGCGACAGGATGTGTATATCCCATTCCTCTTCTGTGAAAATCAATAGCAGCATGATACACAGTCACAATCCTTAAAGAAAACAAAGCTTAACAAACACAGCTTTAAAACTACTAAACATTGAAGGTTTTCTTCCCATCTGTGTACTATCCAAAAACACACAGTAACTCTGGTGCCAATTAATCTAATTCATTTGCTTATTTGGGCAATGTTTTCAAGTACCATTAAACTCTCTCAGGCCTTGGCATGCAATTAAAGGAGATGGTTTTAGTAGTTAAAAAAAAATGAAAAAAGGAACAATTAAATCATATTTAAATGTCTTTGTGAGAGCTCATGAGTAAATGTGTATACCGTTTATACAGCTGCATGTGCAAACATGAGTCTGTTACTGATTTGGAATATTAAGCAGTTTCAAGACTTTTGTCTTTCATTAAAATTTCTTTGAAACATTAATCATATATTGGATTTTTAAAAAGTTAAGAAAGTTCTTTCTTCTAGCATGGAGGGTTTTCTTCAGTCTTGATTCCTTTCTCTTCCCTTTTCTTTTGACTACTGTCTTTACAGTTATGTCCTGTTCCTGGTTCAAAGACCAGGATGGAAGCTGTCAAGGAGCAGAGTAATAGCAAGGTGGAATAGGATGTGTGGCTTTCTAGAGCAGAGTGGCATCTGCAGTACTCTTTCAGCAGCAGTGGGCTGTGGACATAAAATAAACAGTAAGACTTTTATTTTCAGTTTACTTTTTTTTAAAATAGATGTTTAAGGAAAGTACTTGCCTATAGGAGACTGAAAATACTGTGTCACAGTGTCTGAGATAGTAAGTTTGTGCAAAACAAACACCACCACCCTCTCTTGACGCTGCTAATGGTACTTGAGTGCAGACCTGAAGGTTGTTCAGACTTTGAAGGGATTTTGTCTTTTGATAGTGGTGGTCTCCAGCCTGCTCTCCTCTGTGCGGAGGTACTTCCCCTGTGCCAGAGAGCCCCCAGCCAGGCATAAGCCCTGTTAGCAGGTGTCCAAAGAGCTGTTTGGAGAACTCATGTCACCTTCCTGTCCTGTGCCCTGCTGTCCTCAGGTCTGCAGCTACAAACAGCAATTGCCTTGCTGTGTCTGACATCGTAAGCCCATCTGTAATTTAAGGAATGCTCTAATGCTTCCCTCATTCTCCCTCACCCCTCTCCCCAACTCCTCCACTCCCCTCAGGCTCCGTGTTTCCTCCATGCCATTACATACATCCAAAATTAGAGCACAGATAAAAAAATGAAAGATACAGACATGAGGTTTTAAATTAGATGCGATACAATGGTTGGTTAGGGGAAGAAAGGTCTCTTTTAGGCTGTCACTGACTTTAGCGAGGTTGTAGAAATTTAATAGTGGCTAATAATTATGGCCCCACTCTTTCAAAGAACAATAAAATATATTTGCAGTAGGAAACTAAGCAGGTGGTCAGTTCAGTGAAATCTGATTTTAAAAACAAACAATGCATAAATACATAGGGCATAAAAGAGAGTTACCTCAGCTGATTACTTTTTTGTTGCTGTTGTCCTCTAGCTTTGTTTTACTGCACAGTCTTGCTATGGATATTGTATCAACACTGTGAGACATGCAGAATCAGAATGTAAGTTAATGGCACAAAACATATTAATCTACTTACAAACAGTTTGAATAGTGTGATTAATTCTATGCCAGCAAGTATCCTATGTTCCTGTGTTATTCCCTTTAAGGCAAGTGAGAGTTCACTGTCTTAGGTTTCCTAAAATGGAATTAAATACCTAGAAGCCTGCAGTTTATTTATGTTTCTTTTCAAACTAAGTCAGCAATGTGGTTGCATTCACCTTTTCTTGCAGCCTTTGCAGTCTTCAAAACATCTTCGTGTTTTTGATCTCTGTGTAGCTGCATTTATGCTGATTAGATTCAGCCCTGCATAGAGACTCTGGTGTATAAATGATAAACTAAACAAAACAGCCACTTGGAAGTTTCCAATTGCTGCTGCCCCCATGGCAATCTTGAAAGCAAATAATGCTACAGGGTTTTTTTGTGTACATATATGTGTAAACATCCATTGTATTTTGCTTGTTTGCACCCTGATTTTCACCACAACATCTTAAAAATAACGTCAGGTGAAAGCGTCTCCCATTTCTTGCTTAGAGGGGACTAGGAGGTTTCATATGTGAGACCATGGGGACTATATAATTATTATACTACTGCTTATTTTAACTGCTGACGATACTGAAATCCCTGTCAGGCTGAGGTGCTTGTACTCCAGTGCCTTGTTTCTCACAGAAGCCACTGAAAATCCTTGAGAGGAAGGTAAAGGAAACTGCACAAATAAGGATTAATTAGTTCTTATAGGAAGCTTCTTGACTTATGAACCCCAGACTTCAGGACATAGTCTTTCTTTTTACTCTCTAGCCAAGGTGGTTTTTCTCCCCAGCCACTAACAAATGCACAGGGAAGGCTTGTTGGCGAATTTGGGGAGTAGGAAATAAGACTAAAGTGAGGAAAAGAAGAGAAAGTGAGTCTGTCTTTATTTTCCTGTTGTAGTTAGGGAACAAGTGAATAAAACAGTGAATAAAAATGAATAAAAATTTAAAAATTAGGAAGTGAATAAAATGAAAAGGTAAAACTTTCCACTTATTTGGTTTCTGCTTTCCTTTACTGAAAGAGCTCTGTGAAGAGCAATGAAACACACAAAGCACACTAATGAAAAGTGGCTGTCACAGGCCACTCTCGTGTCCAGGAACCAGTGGGCTCCCATCTCTGTCGAAGGAATGGCTGATCAGTGTGCGTGGTTCAGGCCCTCACTCCTGTAAAACCAAATGTCAAAGTTCTCAAGTTCTTGGTAATGTTCCCCATTAGATGCACCTGCACTGGGTTGTTAGTTGTGTTCAGCAACTAGCTTCACTTTTTAGTTTTGTTATGTTTTTAAAGGCAAAGGAATTTCTTTTGACATGGATCATAGTGCAAATAATTGGATAAAATAGACATCTGCACAGTGAATAACCTTGCTCAGATTTTGAATCCCCTCTGACCTATTCTCAGCTACCTCATGTCTAGTGGAAATGGAGAAGACCACAGACATCTGGACAGCTTTCTTTTTTTTTTTTTCACAAAGAATTGTAGAGTTGATTTACCTTTTCAAAACTTCACATCTTTTTTTGTAGTAAAACTTTTTGAGAGGTGTGTGCACCTTCTTTGATTTGTAACTATTTTGCACACAGTTCAGGAGACTGGGAGGAGATGAGGATCTTGAAGATAATATTTTAGACAAAGTCTGACTTCTAAAGATTTTTTTTTTTAAACAGTTGAGAAGTCATTGACAGAAAGATAACAATTGTGTGTCTTGACTTTTAAATCCTGTGCATCCAGAGGCAGTTCTTGTTTCAGAGTGAAAAGCAAATATTTCTAGTGTTAGTGGCTAAGATCTAAAGAGATGTTTCATAAGTAGTTTAGAAGTCACAAAGGTTAGCCTGGGATCCAGAGGCTGCAGAGCATGAGGGAGGGGAGAAGATGTTCCAACTGTCTCTTGTTGGTCGGAGTTTAAATTGCTAAATGAATATTCACAGAATTTATGGATCTGGCCACCTGTAAATGACAATGCAGAAGAGCACTGGTCAATCATCAAATGAAAGCTTAGCTGGAAGCTGCAGCAGCTGATGCAATCGGGGCTTTGTCCTGTAGAAAGCCTCTCTCATGTCTGTTGTAAGCTATGAGCTGCAGATGGAGTTGTTGCTGGGGCTTTTCTCTCATTCCTCTGGGAGTTCCCCATGCTCAGACAGCCCTTATAGACTCCACATGGCCACAGGCAGACATGTCATCCTTCAACAGCTCTCTGCTTTCCTGAGAAACGTCTCAGAAATGCCAGATTTTCACAGATGATTCCTCTTCCTCCAGCAAGGTCTCAGACATTACTTGTGCAGGAAGTGAGGCAGAGTATTTACACAGATGGCATGATCATTTGAGCTCTTTTGCATTAGGGTTGGTAAAAAGTCACAATGAAGGCTTGTGTCAGACCCTGATAATGCACAGGTTTATAAGTCTCTAGTTTACTCAGCTGTTTCATTAAATTGTAGAATCATAGAATACCACAGAATCATAGAATGGTTTGGGTTGGAAGGGTCCTTAAAGATCATCGAGTTCCAACCCCCCCTGCCATGGGCACGGACACCCTCCACCAGACCAGGTTGCTCAAAGCCTCATCCAGCCTGGTCTTGAACACCTCCAGGGATGGGGCATCCACAGCTTCCCTGGGCAACCTGTTCCACTGTCTCACCAACCTCACAGTAATTTTTTTTTTCCTAATATCTAATCTAAACCTATCCTCTCTCACCTTAAAACCGTTACCCCTCATCCTATTGCTACACTTCCTGATAAAAAGTCCCTCCCCGTCTCTCCTGTAGACCCTCTTTAAGTACTGGCAGGCTGCAATTAGGTCTCCTTGGAGCCTTCTTTTGTCCAAGCTGAACAATTCAAACACAGCCTGTCCTCATATACGAGGTGCTCCAGCCCTTTGACCTTTTTCTTTCTTCTCTGGACTCACTCCAACAGGTCCATGTCCTTCCATTGCTGAGGGCTCTAGAGCTGAGTGCAGGACTCCAGGTGGGGTCTCAGGAGAGCAAAGGGGGAAAATCACCTCCCTTGACCTGCTGCTAATGCTTCCTTTGACGCAGCCCAGGATACGCTGGCTTTCTCGGCTGCAAGCGCACACTGTCAACTCATGTTAAGCTTCTGAAATAACACATTTTATGTCAACTGACTTGTATGCTGCAGACATGCTGGTGAAACTTGCTCAATTTCTACATAATACTTTTTAAAAAAAATTATTACCTTATTTATTATTATTTACTAGAACTTTTACAATCTTGTCACCAAGCGTTCTGGAAGGAAGCATGCAAAAAGAAAGAAAAGTTGTTTCATGAGATTTTTGCTATAAGCAGAAGGTTACTTTAATCCGGTGTGACATCTTTTATGTTCCTGCACTGACATAAAGGCTGTGGTACTCAAGGCCACAGGGAAGTGATGTGTCTTTCAGATGCCGAGAGTACAAAGACCCAGGAGGAAAATGGTTAAATAGTACTATGGTTTGTCATATTATGTCATGAGAGTATTGCATATAGAAACAAGAGCTGACCACATTAGGTGGGTGGTTTTGGATTGATACAAGTATAACCGAAGACTAACAAATTCATCCATGGGACTATTTTATGGCCATGTAATGAAATTTAGCTGAGACCATCATGGAGTCTAGTATGCCTTGTGAAATCATTGCATGCTGCGGCACATGTGATATAGTTAGACAATTGATTGGGAATCATCACCCCCAAGCCCACAATAAAAATGCAAAATCCTGTGAAAAACCTACCTCGAAACACCACAGAAAATGTTCACTGAAGAAGCATGTAATTGTACAATTGATAAAACCCCTGTGAATAGTTTTGGTGGTTCTACTATAACTGTCGGCTTCACAGCTTTTGGTCATAAGCTCAGTGAAACTAATTACAGCATTTTCATGGCTTTCCATCACTTTTGGATTGAGTATGAAGTACTATTCAACTCAAAGGATATGTCTCATTACCTCAGTTTTAAACAGATGCAAGCAACTGTGTAAGGTGTAATATTCTGTTAGAGCTAGATCTTCCAATATTATTCATGAGCTTACAGAATATTTGACTTTGGTTGCTGTTGTAAACTTTCAGTGTAGCTGAAAATCAAGCTTGACATAGCCAATGTGTCTGTAAAAACAGCAGGCTGAAGATCATGTAGACAGGTAGCAGTGACAAGAAGCAAAGGCAAGGTCTTATGCCCTGTGGAGTATCTCCACTAGATGGGGTGGTGAAGAGTGTCTGCTATAAGCAGTTCTCTCAATACTTGGCTGGTGAACTCACTGCCTTCTGATAAATCCATTCCCTGATAGATCTTTTCTATTTACAAGTAAAGAAACCCATAAATATTTACTGAAATGTGGGAACAGTCTGAGCGGTTTACAATTTTGTGCCAGGGAACAGAATATAATAAATCAAGGTTAGTAGGCGGTAGCCTGCTGCTGTAAATGCTTTAAAGATAGTCTCAAAAGAGTGTTTACCTTGTCACTTAAGACATCTTTGGCGTTATTATTTATTGAGCTACTACCTAATGGTAAGCATGAAATATGGATTCAGCAGGCCAAAAGAATTTTAATCAAACAGTAATAAAAATGTAGATCAAAATTTGGAAATGAGAGACCATATTATTCCAACCTCTTTCTTTTCTGTTATCATAAAATATCTTCTTTAAAGTTGATTGCTTTTCTGAAGGAATAAATAGAAATGAACACTGTTTCTATTGTGTTCTTGTCCTAAATATCTTGCAGATATTGTACCACAAGCTCTGATTTTAAAAATGCATCTTAAGCCACACTTCTTCAGTCTTCGACCTGCAATGCAGAGATGGTAATGATACACTGGCCTTAAAATATGTAAGATCTGTGTAACACATGATTTTCTATTATTTGAGGGTATTAATTAAAGTGTTTGGACAGAGTCTTTTTGTCATTGTTAGAGATTTCTATTTTTTGTGTGTTCTCTATGTAGTAAGCTACTTTCCAGACAACTTTCCAGATGATTGTTTGTGACTGTAGTACAGATAGACACACTTCCCAAGTTTAAATTTATTCTTATTCCTTTAGTGTGGCAACACCATGTGGTGTCTAGAAATGTCTCTATTTCAATTAGTACCCCCTCCTCAGTAGAGGTCTTGGATGCTAGCTGAAAGGTTTGTCAGTCCATTTGTAGAACCAGGAGTTATTAAATCACTAAGTCTGATCTCCTGATGAACAGGAGATGAAAATTTTATCCAGTTAATCCTGAACTGAGTCTAACAGAGAACACATTACCTCATCTGCTGGCAAAACACAGAGCTATCTTTCACTTGTCTGTTTGTGTTGATCTGTTTTAGAAGGTGAAAATGAAAAGCAAGAATATAGAATGTGCTCTACAAAATGCAGATAAATCATGATGATATGATGTGACCTAATGAATGCTTTCTTACTTTATATAAATACAGCTTGTTTAAAAAATGAGCCCAAGCTTACTGGTGAAAAAAGTACAACTGCTGAACTTGGGGATTTTCAGAAAGGCCTTTGATAATTTCAAAATCCTTGGTAATTTTAACTATTGGAGGTTTTTTTCTGAAATCTTTTCATATAATCACCTTATCAGCTTTTAAGTGTGACTTACGAAGTTACAGGATTGCCATTTGCTTCCTGCTTGGGTACAGATACTGTTGGCTGAAAGTATTTCTATAAATGAGTGCATTGCATCTTATTTTCTTTACTGTGAGAGAAGTGCTTTCTTTGGCACAGCTGCAAGACAGCAGGAACCTGAAAAATACATTGTACGAAGTGAATTTATATTCATATGTGTTTAATAAGTTTAGTAGTATATGATGCTGCTGCCGTTGAGTGAACACATTAGATACCATCCAATGACAAGTGGAAATGGCCAGGCATGATGAGCCACCATGCCTTTAGGTACTTCTGAACATCTTTTCCTACAAAGTCATCTGCAAATGTGTGGTTTTCTGGATGGCAATTTAGAATGGGCCTCTCTGGACATACTGGAAGAGTCCATACTTAAGTCCAGCATGCACTACCTCCACTCTGTGACATTTTTGACCCTTACTAATACTGGATACCCACTCTTTCTGGCAGGAGGCCCTACAAGGCTTCCCCTTGTCATCTTCTCAGCCAGCCCACACGCATCCTGAAAATCAACACCTTTACCTCTAATACCCTAAACAGCACAGTCCAGCAATAAATTGACATCCTCGTTTGCATGTGGAAAGTGTAATCATCATGCAGCATAACCCTCAGAATGGCTATGTCAAATAACTATAGTTTAGCTAGAGGCCACGGGCAAGTGCTGCTTTATTTACTTCTTGGTTTCTCATCACATACAGTCTGTGTAAACATATTTTTCAAGTTGCTGAGATGTGCAGTGAAACCTAGTCTTGGACATCTGTCATAACTGAAGGCTGTGCTTGGATCTTTCTGGCAAATACCAGACTCAGATAATATGCGTTCTGCCTATACAATTTCATATCGTACTTCAAGGGGAAATGATATGTTATGCTTTTCTGTGATGCTATGCACTGTTCAGCTGCTGAAATCCCATATCCCGGACTTGGTCACGTTCAAATGCTGTATGAAATGACTCAAAACTCCTAAGCCATAGCACACCGGGGCGAGTGGCTGTACTTAGACAACGGCAAATGAGTGCAATTCTTACTAGCATTTACTCAGACATCTCCTGTGCCTTGGGAAAGGGGAGTAATCAGTAAGGCTGTTGAAACTGCTAGACCAGACTGAATAAATTACCTACCTACTGGCGACAGTATGGGAGTCAGAGCAAGACATGGGTAGGATTAGTATGACCTGGTCATAAGCTGCCTCAGATCTTGTGAGGCTGCTTGCTACCACTCTGTCTGCCAGCTACACACAGAGTTCTGGTTCTCATATTGGATATGCCAGTTCTGATTTTCCTGCAGCTTACAGCTTCCACAGGATGACTTCTGGGATTTCAATGGAAATGCAGTAAAGAAAATACTAGATTAAAAAACTACTGTGTTGGCCTACTGTGTTCAAATTGGGATTTAGTAAGTAGAGATGTTTTTATAAGGTCTTTTGAATATAACTGCTGTTTTAAGAAGCTGAGATTTTTCAAAGAAAAATTTTGATCTAGGCGTAGTACGTTAAAAGCAAAGACATTACCGTTCAGAGCATAGAAATGTTTTCCTTATTAAAAACTAGAAAGTATTATCTTTGTTTTTCAGTTACCTTATGAGAAACTAATGATGATTATTATTAAAAATTGAAGATGTCAGACTTCAACCTCATCATCTCTGTAACACTCCTCAGGACTCCTGCTGAAAGTCCTGACTGTCCATTTTGTATGATGAGCTTTTTCCTATAATATAAGACTTTTTTAAAAAGTGGTAATTTGATTAAAATGACATCATTTTTCTGTAATGTAGTTCATGTAGCTCCTTGCAGTAGATTACAGGAGGTGCAGAAACTCAGCAGTTTATAAAAAGACATTGCATTAATTTTAGCTACCCAGCTATCAGCATCACACTCGGTAACACTCATGACCTGTTGCATAATAAGCATGATGAACTGAATAAACGTTTTTAAAGAGCTGACAGCAATCCATTGAAAACAGTCTGGGAACACTGTTTGCTTTACTGAAATGAACTGATGAAAATCTAATTGTTTCTGACTTCAGCAACAGTTTTCCTCTCCACACTGTGCCCTGGTTGTATTTCAAGTGGATGAAGCATGCAAGTCAGTCAGCTCTCAGGATCCATAAAAGTGAGAAGGTCTGTAAACTCAGCTCAGCTGTACAAACAAACCTCCTGTCTGGCATCAATTCCACTTGGTGTAATTAGGAAATCTGAAACAACTGAAGCCTTCATGGTAGAATGTTCATGCGGAGGGGGCAGCTGAATGCCCAGTTTCCTCAAAACATTTTGGTAGTGTTAACCAGCACCGTTTCACTTTCGAAGAAGTGTTCTCTGATAACATGCTCATCTTTACCCTGCAATCTAATCACTGTAAAGAATTCATCACACCTGTTAATTTAGATGAAAAATTTTCTTCTTCTTTTCTGCCACTGTTTTTCTGTTCTAGCTTCCTGTTGTGGGGGGAGGTGTCTTGACCTTGATATTGTGTTCTATTTCCTTAATCTGTGGAATAGCCTTGGTAAACCTCAGTAGAGAAGGTTATGACAGCCTTGAGAACCTAGGTCTTCATGTGGTTCATGGAATGGTAAGCTGCCCTTGCATGTCCTGTCCTCTGGAGTAGAGCTGAAGCATTTTACAAATGCAGATGCCTTTTGGACTAAACTTTTGCAATGATCTGGATAAACTGAAGAGTAAAATATGTTCTAAGCCTTTGAAAGTCTTTGAAATAACTGACAAGAAGCTGTACTTAAGTAACTGAAACAGCTGTGTGCCTCAGCAGCAGATGGGTGTGCTCGGGATGTTACATAGCTAAACTATCACTTAATGTGCTTATCTTAAAAGCAGACCCATCAAAGTGCTTATTCTAGTTTTAAATTCTTAAATGTTGCATGTCAGAGTTTAGTCTTAAGCTGCATCACTGCCAAAAGTTACAATAAAGAAAAAATTATCTCTGCCTTTTATTTCTGCCTGGAGCTACCTTCAGCTGCAGATGCAACAGTGCTGGAAAGCCTAAGTTGGTTCTCGTAACCCAAGTTTCTGCTGTATCCAAGGAAGAAAGACAATGTGTTGTATTAACTTTTTCTTCAGGAGACTGTCAAAAATATTACTAAAGTCAACAGTAAACAAGATGTATTAATCTCCCTCATCCGCTGAGCCAGTCACCTTGTAGAAGGCTATCAGGTTGGTAAAGCATGTCCTTACTGAATTACAGAGGAACATCTTCAAACCTTTGGTGGGGCCTTATCTTGAAGTTAGTTATGATCTATGAGAGTGGATTGGCAACCAAGTCTCCTGAGTACAGAAAAAGGCAAATTTAGAACTATTTGCTCCAGGTCATGTGAAAGGAACCAGAATGCAGGTCTCATGAACAAGACTTTTTCAGTGCCATCTTTACTGCTTTCTAAAACCAAGAACGAGAGTCACTGTATTAAAGAAAAACAACGTGACAAGCCCTGGAAATTTTGATCTCAAGTTTTTGCCTTTAAAATAGTTTGGTTTTGGTTTCCCTGTCTTTTTCATTGCCTCACACAGAGAAAGTTGTCATCTTCCTTGCAAACATCCCTTTGCTCTGTTTGTCTTTTTACATATCACAAAGTATCGTCATGAGATACCAGCTTGGTATGAGACCACTGAATGTTTGAAAGACCGCAATTCAGAGCCTTTGGCAATAAATGGGATCCTTTCCATTCATCTGAAGCCACTTGGTTTCTACCTCACTGCAGGCTACTACAGTTACATCTAGCAAAGGCAGAGGGCCTGCATTGCACCAGTCTCACACACAGCATTGTAGCCGGAACTGTGATAGCTGTGCATCTCCAGTGGGCCATATGCAATGTGATTACTGTGTTCTTATTGCTACAGAAATTCTAATGAGAGGTTTAAAGTAGGGCTGAGGGGAAGAAAAGACATGGGCTGTGGAGAAAAGTTGCAGCAGTTCTACAGGAATGTGCTTCTCTCTAACTAGAAGTGTCCTATGTTCTTGTTTGTTCATTGCTAATTTTTTCCTAGGGAGAGAAGATAAAATCCTTGTCCTTCACACCTGGTTCCACATTAGAGTCAGTAACCGAAGTCTTGCACAACAGCAGAAGAGGGAAACAAAGCATTAGCAAGATCCTTCAGAACAGGTCAGTAGGACAGCTGAAAGGAAAAGCTTTGTGGGTGTTTGGGCTGACTAATAAGGCATTGTATCATTCATATATTCCAATTTGGAAGTAGCGGAGGACTACAGGAAATATGGAAAACAGGAAAACAACAACAAGGTTTACAAACCCCTTTGTAACCAGTGTAGTTAACACTGGTCTCTATAAGTTTATTTACAGTTTTAATGAGTCACTCATCTCTTTAAGCCAATGGGGGTCAACTTAGTTGGGGTCAACTGAGCAGAATTCAACATATGCAGTCTTTGCAATGACACATTTGAGAAGAGACTATTAGCTTGGTGCTCTTCTTTCAGAGCCTAGGGGGAAGTGAAAGGTCTACAAATCACCAATATAATGTGTGTGCATGTTTAGAGACGGTGTTGTGGGAAAACAGAGTCCTGTAAAATAATGCCAAAAAGCTGGGAGAAAAAAAAAAAAAAAGGTAGTGTCAACATTTCAGTTGTAGATGACTAGGATGTTGCCAGCTAAGAAAGGGAGCAGAAATCTTAACAAAACCAAAACGTTCATAGAAGCAGAAAGAGTTTCTTATCATCACTGTGAGCTATCGAATGCAAGCACATTTTTCACTGCATTTTGTCTAGAAAATAAAAGGTAGATTGATTGTGACTTCTCTCCACTTTTAGCAGAGTAATACTCTGCATTTGCTCTTCAACAATGCTAAGTATTCAAAGCAGTATTTGTGTTCCCATGACTGTTTTTCAGCACTGTGCAGTGACTGCTGCAGGAAGGTATGCTGCAGCTGCCAACAGAACAGGTAGCCAGCAGTTCTGCTCCACCACGTCAAAATGTTAGGAGCTCTGAGTATGAATCAGGAAGAAAAAAACCCAAGACAACAACCCCAAATGTGTAGGCCTTGTCACTCTCAGTGTGCTGTTAACTTTGATTCTAGAGGCCCTGGGGGAAGCACCAGCAAGTGCTGTGACTTGAGGCATAGCTGGCTTGGAGCTCCTTCAAATGTTGTGGACTCCCTGCTGTTTGTCAGGAAAATGGGACATGTGCACCACTCTTTTGTGCTCTAGGTAAGAATGTCAGATTGTTCCCACCTGTGGAGAACTCCACTGAACAGCACCACCAGACAGTGTTCTTCCTCCCTGTGATGTGACAGTAGCTTATTCAAAGCTGTTCATTGAACTGGTGTATGTGCAAGCTGAAGGTTGGCTTATCTGGTCTTTCTGATCCTGAAAGACAGAAGGTACCTGATAACACCTCACATTTCCTCTTCTGTCCTTCCTACTTCCCATCATGCACATAGAGTGAGTATCGCCTATAAAGCCTACTATAAAGCCATGAAAAACTAGCAGTGCCATGCAGGCTGCATTGGCTGTAATGTGTCATTGCTGCAGCTGTCTGACATTGTAAAAAAGTGAGAAGAGAGCAATAGCCCAGGATACTGGAACAGGACCTTCTCCCCAGGGTATCTGATGTGGGGAACCAATCCCCACTGCCTTCACAGCACACAAGCTCTGCAGTACCTTGAAATCAGCTGCAATGATAAAACTGAGCTTGAAGCCCTGAACTCTTACTGTGGTTTGGTTCTGCTATCAGTGGAGCAGAGGCCTCACTGGTAGCAGGGGGTACCAGCTGAGAAAGGATGTTTGCCAGAGGTTTTCTCAAATTCAAGAGAGGAAGAAGTCACGAGAGTTGAATAGATCCTTACAAATGTCTTGGCTGACATGGCTGTGATTCAGCAGTCGCAATCAGAGACCAACAGTAACCTCCACTGCAGGGCTCTGTATCTCACCCCAGACAGCATCTGGTGCAAAATTCTGACCTGGCAGAATCACAGTGACTTTAAAAAATCACAGTGTATCATAACAATTAATCTGTCTGCTTTGGAGACCAATTACTCCCACAAAACTTTCTTTAATAATTTAAAATGCACAGTAACTTTTGCTCCCCTTCTAGTAGCCAGAACAATCTCTTCCACACCCATAGATTGTAATATTTTGCTCTGGTGTGTATAATCACATTCCTGCAAAACAGATTCCACTATACAGCAGAGTTCTCTTTTCTTGGATGTTGGGGTCTAAGACTTGAAATAATTCTCTTAAATGACTTGATCTTAAGGAAGGGAATAAGTCCGTGCTGCATTCTTCCACTGTGAATTGTCAGCGTGCTCAGCACAAAGGATGTTTGCAATGGTGGTATCTTTTTTTGGTATATATGTCAATAGGAACCAATTGATTTCTTTCTCATTAATTTAAACTGAGTTATTTCTTATCTGTAAAGGCCTGCAGAGAATTAATGCCTGGTTTGAGTGGTGGCGGGAAGGGATGCAAAGCTGTGCTAGTACCTAGAAAGCTCTAGGAGAATAAGTATGTGACACAGGCATACTAGGTGACTGATGCACATATAGGGTGAAGCTCCAGAGAATGTCGCAGAGCACACAGGCAATTTGCGCTCATTTCCATACAACTTTTAAAAATTGTTGTACCTACCTATTATATAGGTGCAGCCAGTTGTTACAGGCAAACTCTGGGCATGGATGACTGTTGTTCCTACTTCTTATCCTCCAGTGAGCAACGCTGTTCAAACCAAGGGTTTTATGCGTGCTCTCACCCAGGTACTCTGTGCCTGCTGTTTCACCCCATCACTAAAACTGGTGCTAATATAAGTATCTGTGCTCATGTGAGCATCCATGTTACTCCTGAACTGAAAAACAGTCCCACAAAAGAAGGGAAGGGATGGCCTTTTGCAGTGCTGATAGGATTGCTGGTGATGGAAATAGTGCCTCCCAACAGGGACACAGGGAACAATGCTGAACAGGCACCTATGGATACATCCAAGTTTCCTTTGCATCTCTGCATGTAGCCACAGCACAGTGGGGTGGTCATCACCATATTTACATGGTTACAAAGATAATAAATGTTTATTTATTATATTGTTTGATAGCTGGAAATAAATAGCAGCTGTGTTGCATGGAAAAGAGGGTGAACAATGTTTGCAACGTTCAGCTGTGTGTCTCCTGGACATTTTTGCCATCTTTAATTCTTCCTTCCTCAGGGGAAATTTTGTGCTCAGTGAGCATAACGTGGGCATACTCCTGTGTACACATGATATTATTTACCTAGCTTTCCCAGACACCTGGGTCTTGAACCTAGTGAGATGACTCTGAGTTTTCATCCTGAGACAAGTAGTTCATTTCACCTTGACTGTGAAAGAAAAGTGTCTGTCTTCTATTCTGTCTTAAATCCTAATTAGCTTCCCAATTGGAAAAGGGAATATAGGTATGTTTTCAAGCTGGTTAGTTAACTATAGTAATTGCATCTAACAGCTTTAGTGCTCTTTTCAAAATAAAAATAAAAATGGAGGTCAAAAGAGTATAACTGAAAATGTATGGAAAGAAGGCGGTAAAAAAAAAAAAAAAAGAAAGATGGAAGCTGCCTCGTTCTCGGCTCTTCCTTGTCTGAACCCCAACTGTAGGTATCTCCTGAAGCATCTGCCTGGCAGGTACACATGGCCTCCTTGTTGTCAAGCTATAAGAAAATCTCAGAGTGATTCAAACACCTCATGAAGTTCAACAAGGCCAAGTACAAGGTCCTGCACATGGGCCAGGGCAATCTGGAGCACAAATACAGGCTGCAAAGAGAATGAACTAAGACCAGCCCTGAGGAGAAGGACTTGGGGGTGCAGATGTCTGACCAGCAGGTCAAGGGAGGTGATTCTCCCTCTCTACTCTGCTCTCCTGGGACCCCAACCAGAGTACTGCATCCAGCTCTGAAGTCCTCAGCACAGGAAAGACGTGGACCTGTTGAAGTGAGTTCAGACGAGAGCCACAAAAAATGATCAGAGGGTTGGAGCACTTCCCCTATAGGGACAGCCTGAGAGAGTTGGGGTTGTTCAGACTGAAGAGATGGTTCCAGGGACACCTCATAGCAGCGTTCCAGTACTTAAAGGGGACCCTCAGGAGAGATGGGGAGGGACTTTTTATCGGGGCATATAGTGACAGGATGAGGGGTAATGGGTTTAAAATGAAAGAGAGCAGATTTTTGTCAGATATTAGGAAGAAATTCGTTACTGTTAGGGTGGTGAGACACTGGAACATGTTGCTCAAAGAAGTTGTGGATGCCCCATCCCTGGAGGTGTTCAAGGCCAGGCTAGATGAGGCTTTGAGCAACCTGGTCTAGGTTGGCAGGGGGGTTGGAACTAGATAATTTTCAAGGTCCCTTCCAACCCAAACCATTCTATGATTCTATGATATTCATGTTGATGCTGTTTGGTCTGAATTTCAGAGACCAACATGCCTGGATGGAGGGCAGCTTATGCTCTAACACAGGCGCTGCTTCTTGGGTCACCTCTCACATCATTTGTACCAGTATTGCCACCCTCCTCCTCCAGTCACAGTTTTACAATGTTTCCATGTCAAGTACAGTAGCTATACATTTGATAAATTATTCCTGTCAAAAGGTAGGAAACAAGACAGCACTCATTGATTTTGGTGAAGTCTTCAGCAGAAGTGCCATTTTACTTTTGAAGTTTACGTCTGTCTCAGATGTTGGACTTGCAGTTTCACATTGCAATAACTGACTGCATGATGACTATTAGTACCTGTTGTGGGTTAAGCAG
>VZTO01010432.1:12216-36220 GCA_013400615.1 Syrrhaptes paradoxus | reverse complement strand
GGGAGTGGGCTGGGCCTTTGGTCATCAGGTGGGGAGGGGCAGAATCACTGTGTACCACATTGCATATTTGTATATAGTATTATTTCCAATATTATTGTAGTTTAGTTATTAAATTGTCCTTATCTCAACCCACGAGTCCTCTTTCCCATTTACCTCTTTAATTCTCTCCCCTATGATTAGGTGGGGGCAGGGACTGTGTGAGCGGGTGTGTGTGGCTTGGCCCCCAGCCAAGGGCCAACCCTCCACAGTACCACTGAACTTCTGAGGCATCACTGTGGACTGCAGGAAAGTCATATCAAACCTGTGTGTTATTTTGGTGTGCTGCCACTGTCAGGGTGCATGTCCAGAATAGTTCAGGGCAGGACACTTGCTGCTGGTTTGGGTCTGAGGAAGGCTGTTTCTCAACACCAGTTTTGCTATGGACTCAGTGTGACCAGTTTTGTGTAAGTAGTTGAAACTCTGCTTGATGTGGTGTTTTCTCTCCTAGTGAGGGATCAAAGAAAGGCTGGGAGACTGTGAAGGACGAATCTTTTCTAGTTTGTCAGCTTTTACTACCCATATAACAATGTAGCTCAGTAAACAGAAGTGAGCTGTAAAATATGACACTGTTTACAAATAATTGCTGATGGCAACAATAAAGGAACTTCATTCATAATAAGGAGAGATGCCATCATTTACCTAAGATGCCCTAAGGAAGCTATTGCCTAAATCTGTTTTTTTTTTATATCAGGAGACTATACAAAAAAACATTACTTATTTATTTGAAAAGGTTTTCTGTAAAGATGTGTAAGAGCTTGACAATGTTGTATGTAGAATATTTTCTAATGCAGTGCTCTGCTCTTTGCTTTCTCTAATGAAATTCATGGTCAATACAAATATACTCGGTAACTCCTGCTCATGCATACCAACCGTACCATTTTTCTTTTGAGGTGATACTGTTCAAAACCAATAGATGCTGAACTAAATTCTGGTAAACTAAATCCTGCTGACATGTCATTTGCTGCAAATGAATTAGAAATATTAAAAACTTGAATCTGAGAACTATTTGACGAAGGTCTGTTTGTATATGATTTTGCATACGTGCACAATCACTTACTTGCATGGAACGTTTTATATAATTGTCTGGGGGACTGAATCATAATTAGTTCAGAAAGTTCTGTCTGTGGATAATAGGGATATTCAGCTATATGTTTTAACATGATAGTTTCTGTTTGGCTGTTATGTTGAGGAACTGCCTCCCTAGAGCTGCCTGTTAAGGCGGCATCCCTCTGAGGTTTTTGAGTCTTAAAGGAAAAAAGCTAAAGAAGAAATCTGCAGCCTAGTCTCACTGGATTAATTTAAGCCATTTTGCATCACTGGCATGGCTGATGAAATGGAATCTTTCACAGCCTGGGACACCAGTGAGACATCCTGCTTCAGTTTAGAAATCACCCCTGAGGCCCCCTACCTCCCCACTAAAAAAACAAAGGAGCCGAAAGAATAATCTCTGGTCGAAGAGCCTGCTCAGGCGCTGATTGCCGCCCTGGCACCCAGCCAAGCCCAGTGTGCTCCAGAAATGTGCCCAGGAGGGGAGTGACTGGAAAGCAGTCAAAGAGCACCAAAAAGGGAAGTCATTAGACTACTAACAACAACAAAACTCTCATTTGTCCAGTTTTCCTTTCTTCTTGTTCTACCCCTTCTTTTTCTCTACTTTTTTCCTTCTACCTTTTTTTAAAGAATGAATTCAATATGAAACTTTCCTCAAGGCTGTAATGGAAGTCCAAATCTGCTTATTTCTATCTTCCTAGTGCTGCTGCTGTTGCTCTTTTGTTTTGGTTGCATTTTTAATGAATTTTTGCATAACTTGACTTCCTTATTTAAAAAAATAATACTAAATAATGCCTAGAACTGTGAGTTTCTTGCAGAATGAAAGGAAAAGTTTTGTAAACAGCATGAGTCTTGTAAGTGCCTTTGTGATGATACCCTTGCAGTTGCAAAATGGTTCTCTTTTGGAATACAATGGGAAAAGGAGAGAATGACATTTTTTTAATGTTCAAGGGCTGGATTCCCGCTGGTGGAAGTGATGTCAATACACAGAAGAGAGTGAAGTTAGGTTGATTTCTTCTACCTGAGTGTTTGTTCTTTAATTCTTTCTTTTTTTAATTTAGAAGAATGTAAATACTTTGGTGAAAGTGATGTTGAGCTGTAAACAAGTAGAGTATGTGTACACTGTGAAATTGGAAGGGATGTTATTATAATTAAGATTTCACCGCATAAGATGAGGAAAGGGTTAGAAGATGTTAAAACCTGCACTCAATGGAACTCTGCCTTTTCAGACAATAAAGAAAAAAATGACCAAAGTACCAGTAGTTTGTGTGATGTATGATTAAAAATAAAAATATTAAAATAACACCCAGTTTGCTTTGCAAATAACTGACTTACATATGTATTGTAACAACAGCCAGACCACATGATGCTAATGGCTCAACAGTGGGGGCCTAATAAGCAAAACTAATGAAGCAAGTAATGAATGTTTAGGCAGATGATGGAGAGAGATATTAGATAATGTTTACTTTTCCTTTTCTAAATACTATTTTTAACTAGCACCAGGATGCTTCCTCTGTAGCCATTTGGAGTGCAGCTTTTGGATGGTTCCTTTGATAAAACACAGCACTTCGGGTGGCTGTTCACTTGTCAGCACTTGACATTGTGGAAGAAAGATGCAACTGGAGACATTTCCTAACATATGGCCCAAAAGGAAAAGCTTTTAGGGGAGAGGAAGAAACTGGGGGTGTGACTGATCTAAAGTATTGTAGTGAATCTAAAAATACCCTCTGAGAGTCAGCTTTTGCATGGCTGGCACAGCCACATTGTTTATGACAATCTGGCAAGTCTTCTGAACAGAAGAGGAACACCCACTCGGTGCAGCAAAGCCTTGGGCTTTTTGAGGGTGGCTGTGTTCCATATGCAGCACCTAAGGATAGTGAGAGGGGATAAGAGCAGGGGGGCTTGCCATATGAAGGGAAAACTATAACTACCAACTGCAGGTGCATACCTGAAACACCTGCTCTGATCATAGGTTTTTGTGATTCATGTTTCACTGTAGATGAGATTTTATAAAGAAAGTGGAACTTTGCAACCTAAATCTGAACTTGCTTCTCTGGAGAATCCTTGTTATAAAAGCATTTGCTTACAGGGTTCGAAAAGCTTTAGCTTAAGGTAAGGGGCAATTCCAGGTTAAGCCATTTGAAAGACAAAAGTATATTTGATTGCAGTGCCCATTTATTGAATTATCTTTGCACATATAGAGAAATTTCACTAATCTGCTTCACACCAACTCTTTGGGTTTCTTGTTCCCTTCTTCCTATTCACAGCCATGCATATAACAATTTAGTAATAAACAGTCTCCAATTGTATATAGAGGTACAAATAAATCTTAAATCTTTCAAAATACAGTTTATGCAAATTTATTAGCTGAATGTGTAATATATACTTGAAAATGTGTTTGGACAAATGTATTATGGACACCCAGCTTGCCACTGACACTGATTTTCCCCCTATCCACTCACATTTATTCACTTGCTGGTGTGCTATACACCTGTTGCTTTTTTGGCAGTGAGTGGGGTTGCTGTGTGAGTGACCGCAGCCGGGCTTTTAAAGAGCCCCCCTTGTTACATTCACTGGAAACTTTCAAACTGGTCTCCTGCTGCTTGTAGCCATTTTGTGTATCTTTAATTGTTTATGGATGTTGTAACACACTTAGTCATCAAAATAATGGAGACTTAAGGCCACGGCCATTTAAAAAGGATGTATGTGCAAGTCATGTGGACATCAGTTTCTGTGAGGAAGCAGACCTGTGCTATTTCTTGCAAACAGGTGTTCTTACAGAAGATATGCTTTCCAAAATGTTATAGTCCTACTGAATCTATTGACTTGAGCTGTAGCTGGAGAGCAATGCTGCTGAAAGTCTGGTCCACCACAGGCTTCTAAGGAGGCATCTAAATCTGGGAGAGGAGATGCTAGCACAGGGTTTGCAACTGGGCACTCAAAAAAACACCTTCAGGTTAAGTTTCATAGTTGGTGCAGCATTCCTTAACACATATATCTCCAAAAGGATTTGCAAGCATAGATTTCAAATTATTGTAAATAATCTGTTATAAAATTGGTGCATTTACAGGGACCACCCAGAAACACGTACCACCAGGAATAGTGTACACTTGCACACTGCTGGCATTTAACCTTTTCTCTCAAGTGGAATCCTTTTGTTTCTTCATCAGTTTTGTTTTTCACAACCGCTTTGGCAGAAAGCTCAGACAGACTGTTTTTAGCTGTTGCACAAAGAAAGTGGTTCCTTTTGGAAAAAGCTGAGTTTGATGGGCAAGGGTTAACTTGTGGCTAGAGGCAGTGGATGTTACAACACTCAGAGTCTGTAAGTGATGGCTTTGCAACGCATGTCACTGTACTCACATATTATTCAATATCTGCAGAGCCTGTCACCTCAAAATATGGTTCAGTTCCTTTGTGTTGCCTCTCTGGGGACTGACAGCAAAAATTGCTGACTATAGGCATCTACCTCTAGGTACAGTGACATAAGTTGTTTCCTATAGCAACTTTCTAAGCTTCAGTGCCATGAATATGAAAAGATGTAGCATGGAGTATCTCCAAAATAGGTGATACAGCACATGTGCTTAAAACTGTACAAGAACTGATGGTGTCTAATTGCAGTCAAACACCACTGAGTCTTGTATGTGTTGCTTAATGTGGCTGTATGCAGCCTTCCTTCAAAAACCTCCATAGTTGCCATCAACAACTGTTCACATAAAGCACTGGTGGCCACTCTTGTCTACTTCAGCTTCCCCTGTTTTCAGGACTTTGGGATAAGGCTAGGTGCAGAGCTACCATAGATTAGTGGAGCTTCAGCTAAGCAAGCATATAGTGCTGCAGGTAGTCAAGCCGATGAAAGGAGGCAATACACAGTCTAATCTGGAGTCAGCACAATGACTTTAGTCTCCTTGTAGAATAACAAGTGAGAATGGACAGGAGACTGAGCATTTTTCTCCAATTATCTTTAGGCTAAGCTCGTGGACTTCTAGTGCCTGCACTTTCTTCTGATCAGACCAGTACTCCCTGCATGTGGCCTCCTTCTTTTCCTCACAACAATGAAAAATGACATGCCTATCTGGTGGGCAACTCACGTGTACAGATGAGAATTTCTAAGTCCAGTGTCCTTGATGCTGAAGCAGTGCAAGCGCTGACAAGAGAACTGCAATTCCCTTTCTTAAAACATGTCAACCAGATTCATAATGGAACATTTCTGGAAGAAATGAGAGAAGGCTAAAGAGACAAGGACATGTTTGCAGTATATAGGCATGTGTTCAATGTGCTAAGCACAGGCAGGGCTTTATAGAGTCAGACTCTCCTCTTAAAGCAATTCCACAAACTTCTACCCACAAATCTGTCTTGGACTGGGAATGTCTTCAACAAGGAAGTTTTTAAAAACCAGGGCATATCCACAAAATATTTCCATTTCTGAGGCCTAATATTTTTCCATATGAAACAACTTTGCTTGTTTTGTTCTGTCTTCTTGTACTTTTCCAAAGCACTCTTTATTAGCCTTTAACTGTCAGAAGGACCTGAAACATCCCAATTCTAACATCAGCAGTCCAAATGGTCTTGTCAGACAGTTTAGAAAGTCTGAAGCAGGAGATTAAACATTAGCTGGAGCAACATAAAATAAAGAGGCAGTAGCAGAGGCAGGGAAAGGAGGGGGAAATAGCTGTTCAGCCTTTCCATCTGGTAGGAAACAGAAGACTGCTGAGCACATGTTTGCTGTTCCCCTTGCTGCAGCTGCTTTTTCTTTGGCTTGCTGTGTTTCCTCACTCCCTAACCTTGCTCAAACTGCCTTACTGTGAGTCAGAGGAATTTTCCCTCTGTCTCTACTGCTCTCCAGGGACATCTGTTGACTCTTTTCCAGGTCCTTTTTAGTCTGCTCTTCTCGTGCCCACTTGAGCCAACACTGAAAGGACCAATGAGAGGAGGGGCTGCCAGACAGGAGAAGAAGAGACAGGGGAAGGAAAACAGGTTATCTTGGGTGTAGTATCTCTGTTGACTCTTCACTAGATGGAGGTAAGGTGAGGCAATATGAATAAGAAAAATACATGTGAGACACTCCTGATGTGCCTTCAAAACTTTTTCTTCCAGTGTACTTGCTTAAGGATTTATGATTTTGTTTTTAAAACATATTTATTTTATTTGTGTAGAAAAAAAAAATGTTAGGGAAGAAAGCTCAGTCTGGCCTTCTGGAGCCAAACAGACACAAAGATCCAGACTGCAGGTTGCCCAGAACACTTCAGGACATAGTTTACACATCTCAGCAAAGTGTTGACTGAACAAGTGACTACAGGAACTCTTTAGGGGCAATATCTCTATTTTGACTATGTAAAAGTAAGGCTTATGTCTTCCTAACATGTCTCAGCAACATGAAGTCTCCTTCATGTGAGATTGACTGCTGCCATTCTTCCCCAGGCAGTGAGAAGTGCCAATATCTACCTTAAGCAGAAATTCTCATTGCTATGAGTTAGGCCTTTTTTTCCCCTTCATGTCCTGTGTGCAGAGAAAACCCATGTTTTCTCTTTTTGCCTGTTTGCTGGAAGTTCCCACTTTAGTGCTGAATTTTTATTGCTTCTGTTTGTTCTTCAAAGAAAATAAACTTCTGGCATCATTATTTTTTGCAGATGCTTTTAGCTCCCAGATTTTTCTATTCAAAAGAGTTGCCTTATACTTCTAAGCTGGCAAAACAATGCAGCATCAGGAAACCCTGCTCCACAAGAAATCATTGGAAATAGCACCTTTCTGGTGTTGTGCAGTACTTTTAATCTCCAGCCACCATTAGAGAGAAGAGCAGGCACAGTGAAAATGTTCTGTTCAGGGCCTCCCTGCCAGGCCAATGGCAGAGCATCAACACAAGAGCTTTCTGAGTACAAGACCAGCCCTGTCCCTATGAGTTCATGTTGCTTAAATTTATTTTACAACTGATGTCTTACCTAATGACCTCTAATCTCAGGGCACGAGTAACGTGAGAATAGATTTAAATCTAAAACTCATTATGTTGCATGAAACAGTGACCCTCACCAGGACATGTCTGAGGAGATTGGAATAGCACTCTGCTTTATGACTTAAAGAACTACTATGTGCTAGACTATCATGCCTTAGTACCTATTTCCCTATTGTCCAAACAAATAATACCTTAATCTATATGCCTAGATGTCTGCAGAAGTCTTGCAGGGTCATTCCTCTGTGCTTAAAAATCTGGTCCACATTAACTGATTCTGACTCAAGGCTGGGACTGATTTACATGGAGAGCTGTTATCTTGTCCTGTAACTAGTCATCCCTAAAGGATACAACCAGAAAGTTATTGATGGCTGAATGGTACTTACTGCTCTCCCATTCATGACAGTGCTTTTTTTTTTTTTGGTTTGGATGTATTTTACCTACACAATGTAATTACTTTGACTTGTAATTATCTTTTTGTTGCCACAAATTATTGTTTATTAGTTATTAAAAGGACAAATGCCAGTATTCATTACAAAGAGCCATGACTAACCTGATGGAAAGACCCAGGGCTGACACACCCATCATCATCTGTAACTTCACTTCTTTATTTACAGAGTGTCCAAAGGGACACAGGTTGTCTTCACAATAACAAGCTCTGTGTCACCAGGTGCACCATAAAAAAATGAGTACAAAGCATTTTTCCTTTCCAAGAGAATGAATGAGTGATTAAATTTAGAATGCAACTTCCAATCTAGATCTTTTAATAAAAAAGCAGAACAATTTACTGAGCACACTTATGCAGGCAATGTGTGACAGACAGCACCGTGGGCATCAGACTGGCTCACCACATAACTGTGCATCTTTAAGGGCATGCATGAAGCTGACACACCAGGGCTGCAATGCTGTGTCCAGCTGGAAGGAGAAACACCCAGGAAGAGGTGATTGATGGGATGACAGTGCTTCATCATGGCCTCTGGAGAGAGGGGGCACTGGTGACATTTCCAAGCCTTTGGCCTGAGAGTAGGCCAAGTTCACAGGCATCAAGAGGCATGGCACAGTGGGCTACAGTAATGAATGAAACTTCAGGAAAGGGCATGATGAGGTGACCAAACCTGGTTGTGAAGGGTGCTTGGGGATCCCAGTGGTAGTGCAACAGATAGGCTGTCTTTGGCGAGGAGGCAAAAGGACTTCTATTGAGTTCCTGACTTTTGCAGAGAGACCACCAAAGGGGAAGTCAATTAGCCCTGTGAATGACTTACTGTGTAATCCCCTCACAGTTTCAGAGCTGATGTGTGTTGGAATCTAGCAGACAGATAATGTATGGACTCCTTGTGACAGGTGAAATCTGGAGCAACTCTAACTTCACAGCAACTCTTTCTTCCTCACCCATCTCCCTGCATGTTGCCTAATGAGGTGAGAATCAGAAGTTGCAATCTATTTCTTTGCTTATAGTTTATTACCATATTTTGCCTAAAGAAGCAGGCAGTCCAGGTCTACATGGTATCATGTATCCATCAGTCAACTCTGCCTCAAATGTCTCTCCTCGACAACTGCTGGATTTTTCTTTTATTACAGTTAATTTACCCTTGTTCCCTTTTGGCCTCAAATATTCAGCAGTAGAAAGGAGCTTTCTTCTCAGCAGTTTCTTACTCTGGAAAATATTTGGCACTGTTCATGATACTTCTCGGCTCACCTCCATAACAAACTCATTTGCTTCTAGAAGGGAAGAGGCATATGGAAACATTTGTCTAGTTCTAGTGTACACTGGCTTTGGACTAATAGACCCCTTCCAAATCTCTTTAGCAATTTGTTAGATAATCCATCAGCTATTACTGTGAGCCACCTCTAGCATTAGCCTTCTTATAGAGGAATAAAAGCTGAAGGAGACTAAATAAATGTTCTTCACAGTTTTTCACTTCATCGTCATCAGATGCTTGACAGTAACAGTGGTCTTTCAAAGAGCAAACACAGGTCAGGAACACATTTGGCAGGTCTTTATAAACCAGCTGAATTGATGCCATGACAGAATTTCTTCCAGCTTCGACCTTTTGTATTTGGTTTTCTGCCCAAACATCTGCAAGCAACAAAGCTCTCCAATTGTTATAGACGTGCTCAGGACATGCCCAGATACTGGTGCTCTCCATACTACAGGATGACTGCATGCTTCCCAGTGCAGGAGTGCAATTGTTTGAAAGCTTGAATGTGAAGTGCAACATGACTATAAAATGCAGTCACTTGCAATCAGAAGCTGAAGACTGGCTGTATTTTTCTAGTAACCTAGCAGCTGAAAAAAAAGACTTACTAATAAAACCACGCCCAGCACGTGAACAAGGAGCTGTGCATAGCATTGAAAGTGACTGAGGCTGTAGTTTGATGGTAGAGAGGGGTGATCTTAATTAACATAAAGATATCCTCCCTCGTACTAGCGACTACCCCCTCAGCTTTATCAGTGCAATAAAGTACCTGCCCTGGATCTGAAATTAGGACATCGTTTGGTTAAGGTTTTATTCCCTGATCTACCTAACAATACTGAGACTGGAGTTATCTGCAAATGCATCACTAAGAGGATGCTGCTGCAGCAGGAGGAAGCACAAGGGAGACCAGCAACCATAACTACTGCATCACTGCTGCAAACTTCATGCTACTGTAGTGGGCCTGGGGTGTATCCTAAACTGCAGTGTTCAGCATGGGCTTGCAAGCAGTGGGAGTCAATGTGCAAATCAGTTGAGCAATGCTACATCTCTGGGGGCCAAACCACACACCCACTTATGCAATTCCCCCCCCACCAGAGGATAGGGGAGGGAATTAAAGGGGCAAAGGGAAAAAAGGACTCGTGGGTTGAGATAAGAAAAATTTAATATCTAAACTACAGTAATATTGAAAATGATACTATATACAAATATACAAATAAGTGATACACAGTGATACTTCTTCCCCCCACCCCCGCGATTACCAAGGCTCAGTCTGTTCCCAACTAATAATCCTGGAGCAGGGAGAGTCCTGAAACTGCACTCACTCAATGGAGATAACAGTCCAAGCATCCTAGACCGAGAGCTGACTGGGGGGCGGGAGGGGGGGAGGAGGGGGCCCTGGAAGAGCGACCACCTGGAACGAGATGACCCGGAGCAAAAGAGATCCAGAACCAAAAGCCTGATCTTCCAGAGGATCCTCAGCCATATACTGGGCATGACGTGTATGTTATGGAATAGATTATTGGCCACCTTGGGTCTCAATCCTGAACCTAACATCAAATCCTGGGCTAGTAACTGGGGCTGTGCTCCCTCACAGCTTCTCCTGTTTGCAGAGAGACACAGAAGCTGAAAGACCTTGGCAGCTGCATAGACATCACTTTTTATCAGCTTTCTTCTGAGCACAAATCCAAAACACAGCCTCTTGCTAGCTATTATGAAGAAAGTTAACTCTGTCTCAGCTTAACCCAGGACACTGATGAACCAAGTCAAGAAACTGCATACAGGTTCAGGAGTATCTCTTCAGTCTTCCACAAGAACCCATCTCAGCTGGGCACGTGCTGCTGCAGGACTACCCTCCCTGGTTTGGTGCATGAGGCAAGTGTCTGGACTCACCACCAACACAGCCCATTCTGCTGAAATCAGCCATGTAACACACTTTCTGTGAGTATGCTGCGGGATACCAAGAGCTGTTTTGTTCAGACTGGAATATGACTTGTATGGCCTGCAAGTCCAATCTCAAGAAATACTTTTAAATATGTGAAACAAACCACTTGCAAATAGGCTGTAATTACAAACTCTGTGTACGTACACATACCTTACTGAAACAACTTCACATAATAATTACAATGGGGAAACCATTGTCTTACAGATGACAGTTCAAAACAAGAAGAGACTGAATGAATATTGTTATGTATTAGTCACTTTGATTTATTAAAGATATGTATAATGGCTAGAAATGGAAGAGGCTGTGGCATGGCAGACACAGAGCAGTAAAGAGTCATAGAATCATAAAATGGTTAGGGTTGGAAAGGACCTTAAAGGTCATCGAGTTCCAACCCCCCTGGGCAGGGACACCCTCCACTAGACCAGGTTGCTCAAAGCCTCATCCAGTCTGGCCTTGAACACCTCCAGGGATGGGGCATCCACAGCTTCCTTGGGCATCCTGTTCCACTGTCTCACCACCACCACACTGAAAAATTTCCTCCTAAAATCTAATTTAAATTTGCCCTCTTTCAATCCTGTCATTACACTTCCTGATAAGGAGTGTTTCCCCATCTTTCCTGTAGGCCCCCTTCAGGTACTGCGAGGCTGCAATTAGATCTCCTTGTAGCCTTCATTTGTCCAGGCTGAACAATCCCAACTGTCCCAGCCTGTCCTCATACATGAGGTGCTCCAGCCCTCTGACCGTTTTCATGGCTCTCCTCTGGACTTGCTCTAACAGGTCTCCGTCTTTTTTATGTTGGGGACCCCACATCTAAACACAGTGCTCAAGGTGGGGTCTCACGAGAGCAGAGGGGGAGAATCACCTCCTTCAACCTACTGCTAATGCTTCTCTTGATGCAGCCCAGGACACGGTTGGCTTTCTGGGCTGCAAGTGCACACTGCTAGCTCATGTTTAGCTTCTCATCCACCAACACCCCCAAGTCCTTCTCAGAGCTACTGTCAATCCATTCTCCTCCCAGCCTGGATTTGTGCTTGGGATTGCCTCAACCCTTGTGCAGGATCTTGCATTTGGCCTTGATGAACTTCATGAGGTTTGCGTGCGCCCACCTCTCAAGCCTGCCAAGGTCCCTCTGGACCCTCCCTTCCCTCCAGTGTGTCCACCACACTACACAGCTTGGTGTCATTGGCCAACTTGCTGAGGGTGCACTCCATCCCGCTGTCCATGTCTCCAACAAAGATGTTAAACAACACTGGTCCCAGTACTGACCCCTACAGAACACCATTTGTCACTGGTCTCCACTTGGACATTGAGCCATTGACCACAACTCTTTGAGTGTGGCCATCTAGCCAATTCCTTATTCAGTGAATGGTCCTTCCATCAAATCCATGTCCCTGCAACTTAGGGACAAGGATGTCACGTGGGACAGTGTCAAAGGCTTTGCACAAGTCCAGGTAGATCATGTCAGTTATTGAAATAACTCTTGAAATAACACTTTAGCTTTGATGTTGCCAATATGAAACTTAGCTGCTACTCACTTCCAAAAATATTGAGCAGTGCATGACCTTGTTATGTAAGCCACCCAACATACTTGTAATAAGTACTGTGGGCAGCAAAGGCCATTTCATCATTATTTACAGATTTACAAACATTCTTCATGGCTTTAATTGGAGAAAACAGTGATGACTTACAGGGATACTTTCACATGCCATGTGTATGAGCTTCATGTTTTAGCATATCAATTACCTTTTCGGAGCCTTACATAATCATAGACAGGGGCTACCTGAAGTCCAGTGCAAGCAAACAGTTGCCTGCCCTCTCCTGCTGCACTGAGTCAGTATACAGCATTCTGATTGCTTGTCTGGGGGGAGTGTCATTGTTTAACCTCAACTGGCAATAAACACCACACAGCTGCTTGCTAACTCATCCCCAGTGGAATGGGGGAGAGAATCAGAAGGATGAGAATGGTAAAAGTGAGAAAACTCGTGGGTTGAGACAAAGACAGTTTAATAAGTAATGCAAAAGCCACACAAAACCAAAACAAAACAAGGCATTCATTCACTACTTCCTATCTGCAGGCAGGTGTTCAGCTATCTCCAGAAAAGCAGGGTTCCACCACACATAATGGTTATTTGGGAAGACAAACTGCCACAACTTCAAATGGCTTCCCCTTCCTCCTTCTTCCTCCGGCTTTATATGCTGAGCATGATATCATATGGTATGGAATATCCCTTCAGTCTGTTGGGGTCAGCTGTCCCAGCTGTGTCCCCTCCCAACTTTTTGTGCACCCCAGCCTACTCACTGGTGGGGTGGTGCAAGAAGCAGAAGAGGCCTTGACTCTGTGTAAGCTCTGATCTGCAATAGTGAAAACATCCCTATATTATCAATACTGTTTTCAGCACAAATCTAAAATGTAGCCCCATACTAGCTACTATGAGGAAAATTAACCCTATCCCAGCCAAAACCAGCACAGGTGGAAACCCTGACCCAAACACACATCACTAATCTTGCAGAGTATTGCATTCTCACTGCGGCCGGGACCCTGCTGTGAGATCCTTGCAGGGGCTGAATCTGAAACTTTCCTACTTGGCAGCATCTTTGGGAGAGAATGTCATTAATATTGCACAAAACATCCCTTTTCAAAAATACCTTTGGGTAGATAGAGGAGGTCCATGAATTCTGGAGAAGCATGTTAGCATTAGAGATGCTACTAGATAGGTAGGAGATACAATGAAACATTTTGAGCATGCATCATGGCTCACAGTGCCTACTAACCTGGGCAACAAATAACTGTTTCACAATAGTTCTTCCTCTCAGTCAGACCTAAAAATCTCTATCAATGGTAGCAATGTTGGGAGCTTGTTAGTGCTAGTTATTTGTAACGTCTGATAAATAAATGGGTTCAACAAGAAATTTTGTTGTGTGTCTTGTGATTCCTAGAACTGAAATAAATAAAACAAGTTGCAGAAAAAAAAATCTGTTCTCACTTGAACCCTTAATACTTTTAATGATGCTGGAATAAAGACAATTAGTTTTAAAAGAATTGTACAACTAGGTGAAACAAAATTGTTCAGCAGCAGGAATATTTATTACTGAGGTTCTGAGTGTGAAATTCTGGAATACTATCAAGGGCTTGGAATAACACTTGTGACAATTTGAGGACTGTTCCTTCCGAGTTTAAAGAAATTAAAAGCTAAAGGCTCTTCTCTGCGTGAGTGAAGTCTGGCTTGTAAAGCAAGCCACTACTTTTAGATAAAGTGTGAAATGAGAAAATCATGATCTTTAATGCAAAAAAAACTATGGCTTATATTTATTGTTGTCTGGTTTAAGACTGATTACAGGTTGGTTCTCATACTTCATTTTAACCAAAGAGGCTGAAGTTTATATTAAGTTTATATTAAGTAACAGTAGCAGGTCAGTCAGATTGTTTGCTGTGAAGCATGTAAAAATTGCAATTGAGCAAACGTCCTCTTTCAGGAGTTATAAATAGACCACTCCCTCCAGTAATAGCAGTAAAAATCACTGTGTGAACCCAGAAGGAAGCACCGTGTTTCCAGCAAAGTATTATACCTGTGGTGCTTTTTAAGAGCTCTGGATTCATGGTTTAGTGAAATTACTCTATGAGAAAAGTGAAGGGAGGCCAGAGGAGTCTCCTGGCCTCCAGGCAGCCAGACAACATTGCCCATTGGAAGAAAAGACAGGCATAATGATTGCAAACTGTTTTAGTTTGACCCTTGCTAGCAGCAAAACACCACAACAACCACTTGCTCACCTTCCCCCTTCCCAGGGATGCGAGAGAGAATTAAAGGGGCAAAGGGAAATGAGACTGGTGGGTTGACATAAGAATAATTTAATAACTAATCTAAAATTGAACTGAAAATAATAATGATGATAATGATTGTAATAATAGTAATATACAAAAATGAATGATGCACAGTGCAACTGCTCACCACCTGGTGACCAAGGCTCAATCTGTTCCTGGCTAATGATCTCAGAGCAGAGGGAGTCGTGAAAGTACAATCCCAGAGCAGAGATAAGAGCCCAAGTGCCTGAGAGAGCAAGAGCTGACTGAGGGAGAGAGACAACCCTGGCCAGAGAGAGAGAGAGAGTGATGACCCAGAGAGAGAGAAAGCACTTCTGGACAGATCCTCATCTCCATATTGGGCATGATGTGTATGACATGTAATACACCATTGTCCAATTTGTGTCTCAATCCTAAAACTAAGGTGTAATCCTAGGCTAGGAATTGGGGCTGTGCTCCCTCCCAGCTTCTCCTGCACCCGCAGACACTGGCACAGCAGAGAGGCTGAAAAGTCCTTGGCTGTCCTGGCGGCAACTCTAAACATCAGCATGTAAACATTGGCCACACACACTCAAAGAGTTGTGGTTAACGGCTCAATGTCCAAGTGGAAACCAGTGACAAATGGTGTTCCGCAGCTTGAACCTGGTGATTTTAAGGTCCTTTCCAACCCAAAACATTCTATGATTCTATGTTATCAGCCTTCTCCTCAGCAAAAATCTAAAACAGCATCTTAGTAGCAACTGTGAAGAAAATTAACTCTGTCTCAGACAAAACCAGGACATGAACACTATCTTCATCTGCCTTTTTCACAGCATGACATGAAAGAAGTTTCCCTAACACTGTTGCTTTTCTTTAAAGCACAGGGAACTGAGAAAAAATTAAGCCTGAACCCAGAGTGGAAGGAAGACTGCCATCACCTCTAGCTTGAGTTTCTGAACAAAGGCACGGGCACCTGTCAGCTACCACTTCAGACTGATTCCCAATGACTTAGCTCCAAGCAGATCTCCACAGGCACAGAAAAACACCTGCCATTAACTCCTCCTCTCCCACAAGGGCTGTGTGACCTTGTCACACCAGTGGGCAAGGCCAAGCTGCCTGCCTGCAACTGCCGGCAGTGCCAAGGGCCAGGCTGGCAGGAAGCCGGCTCTGCTCTCTCTGTGGCCATCCCATGCACTGTGGTAGAGCCCTGAGCACAGTGGTGCTACTCACTGACGGAATTCTGGAGAGAGGTATCCATCAGGAGGCTGTGGTCTTGGAGAGGACTGCTGCCACAGTCAGGCTCTGGTTTTGGGTGGATATGGCTATTCAAGGCTTGGGTGCAATGAAGCTTCTCCGCAGTGTGAACTCTCCTTCTCAGCCATGTTGTCCAGACCTGAGCAACAGAGTGCAAAGGTCTGATTTTGAGATCTTAGTGGCATGCATGGAAGGCTCAGGAAGGCTGGACATGAGTTGTGGCTGCATGCAAAGTGCAGGCACAATGGGTGGTGCAGGCTGAAGAAGGCCTGCTGCTAAATTGGGCTGTTTCCATGTGGGTCTCATCTTGAGTTGGTGGGGGAAGGCAAGAGCTGCAGAGAAGGTCTCCATAGGCCCATACTACGGAACAGAAACCTTACCATCATTTAAACGCTTGGGGGAATTTCCTACCTACCTACAGAGAAATGCAGCAACAAGCTCTGAAATGGCCTAACACCTCTGTTGCCAGGGATAAACCTCTAAATCCAACAAGATGGGGTGCTTTGTTCTCAAGAGAAGTCCTGAGAAAAGTGCTTTCAACTTAGAGAAGCTGTGAGGAGGCCATGTGAATCCTGAGCACTATGCTAGCTGTGGGCAGAAGCTTTCAAGGCAGTATTACATGAGAAATGATGAGCTTTGCAGACTGCTGCACTTTCCCATCAGCATCCATTCAATCTCATGACGATTCAGCTTAGTCAGGGCTCTCTGTATTTGGGAATGGTACAATGCCAGAAACAGTGCTGCTGCTAAACAAAATAAACTTAATAAAACACAGGCATTGTCTGAACAGATCAGACTTCAGGTCCGTCTATTCTAGACTCCTCTCTCTCACATTGAGGAGATCATTCAGAGACAGTGGTGGAAAAGAAGAGCAAGCCAATGTGGACTAAGCTGCCCTTTTCCTTCCCTGCCACTGCATTAGGTCTCTTTTTGGCCTGTAATAAATATTGGCTTGAGCCCTAAGGTATGAGTTTTAACAGACCTTCCAAAATATTTTCCACTGATTATAACTCTGGTTGTTGTTAGTATTTATGTATAAAGGTTCACTTCTGTAAGGCTAAATTAGATTGTTCTAGGTGACTTCAAAACAAAATTTACAGTGATTATCCTAGAAGTAATTTATTTTTAATTTTTTGTAACTTTTTGGCAAAATCCCATAGGTGGCCTTGACATAGGAGCAATAGTTAGTATTAATGAAAACCTTTCTACTGTTCCCACCAAATTAGTTTTGAATTCAAATTTTGGACTGCAGATAATACAATAGTGTAACAGCAAAGCAGAGGGAATGCAAGTCTCACTAACACCATAATGCAGACAGACTTCTAGGTCACATTTTATTTCTACCCTCAAGCTATAGCTTACTTTTTTATTGTTTTGCTTTTCCAAACCCCTGAGTGTTTCAGAGTTCTGTGGGGCTTTTTGGTTTCCTGTTGGTGGATACCACAGTGTGAAAAGTACAGAATATTTTGAAAAATACTGAACATTTAAGAAAGAGTGATTTTTTTAGTTTATCTTTGTGGCTTTGCCACCATGTTAGTGGCATTCTATTGTCAAGCTTTTCCCAGACATATTCTGCTCTCCCATATTCATGTCTGCAATAACCTGGCAGAGATGACAGTTTCCTTCCTTCCTTCCTTCCCTCCTTCCTCCCTCCCTCCTTTTCTTTCTTTTTCTTTCTCTCTTTCTCTCTTTCTCTCTTTCTCTCTTTCTCTCTTTCTCTCTTTCTCTCTTTCTCTCTTTCTCTCTTTCTCTCTTTCTCTCTTTCTCTCTTTCTCTCTTTCTCTCTTTCTCTCTTTCTCTCTTTCTCTCTTTCTCTCTTTCTCTCTTTCTTTCTCTCTTTCTCTCTGTCTTTGTCTCTTTCTTTGNTATTTTCTTTCTTTCTTTCTTTTTCTTTTTTCTCTTTCTTTCTTTCTTTCTTTCTTTCTTTCTCTTTCTTTCTTTTTCTTTTTTCTCTTTCTTTCTTTCTTTCTTTTTTCTCTCTTTCTTTTCTTTCTCTCTTTCTTTCTTTTCTTTCTCTCTTTCTTTCTCTCTCTCTTTCCCTCTCTCTCTCCCTCCCTCCCTCCCTTCCTTCCTTCCTTCCTTCTTCTCTTTTTCTGTATTTCTTCTACCCCCAACTTTCCAACCACACAAGCTGACAAAATCCATCTGTATCCCTACAGTAAACCCATTCTGCCTGCCAGTAAACTCCCATATAGAATTCCGGGTGGCAGGTTCTTACCAGGGTTGCATACAAATTAGCTTCTGGAAAATGGCATCAAGTTAGGTAAAGAACAAAAGCAAACTGACTTCAAAGGGAACAAATCAAGTGGAATCTACAGTTACTATACACCAAGGGTTTAAAAGAGCCCGTGTTAACAAAAAAAAAGAAACCACCTACAAACCAAGCAGTAATCAGACCCTCTCTTCGTGCTTTCTGTGATACATAGGAATTGCTTTTAGAACAAATCATGATAAAAAAGTAGCTCTTTGATATGTGTTTGGGTTGCAACAACTGCTAACAGCACTTTGTTCATCCTGGCATACCACAGCAACTCACTGCGACTCCCTGGCTCACCATGTCTGAACGAGCTTACAGACACAGAGAGGGAGAGTCTCATCTGGCAAATCTGAATTGGCTGGCTATAAATGCAGTCTGGCTAGCTTCCCAAAGATTAGACGCCTGGACATGCTTCCTCTTGCTTGTATTTTTTTTTCTTCTCCCCTTTCTTGTCAGTCACTGATACGTGTATACCCAGCAAAGACATGGTGAACTCGCAAATGGTTTATCATGTTCTCATGCTTGTTCTCCTTGTTTCTTTTTTTTTTTTTTTTCCTTTCTTTTGGGAAGGTGAAAGGCGTTTCAAAACACAGGGGAGGTTAACAGGACTTTTTCAAAGTCTATTTTTTTTCCTTCTTTTGCTCATCAGCTCAGTAGTTTACAATAAGAAAGGTCTTATTAAAACCATGTCTGCTCTGCTTATGAGATTCCATGCTTTAAAATGCCATTGAACTTTAATTAGGTCTGTCCACTTGTGGGTTTTTTAATAGTTTATGAGACTCTTCCCTTTTGAAGGAAAAATTACTTTACAGACCAAGATTCAGAGGCAGCCATTACTTGTGGGTCTTGCTGGCTGTCTTTTAACCAGAAAGGCCATGCACATTAAATCTTAAAATGATGTCAGACAACAGCAAAGCACCTACCCTTGCATACTGAGAGTTCCAGGACAGAAGTAAGAGGAGGTGAAGGAAATAAAAGAGGATAGAAAGTCATATCCTAAATATGGAAAGGAGTGAATTTACAGGACATGCCTTCACTCTGAAAAAGGCAACCATCCAGCAAGTTTGGACTGGAGCACCTGAGATATATCATAGTCACTTCATCCTGTTTTACTTTTACACATTCGCCTGTGTATTGGGTATGAAGCCAAATTGCTAAAATGTTAGTCACAGCTTTTATAAGGTAATTTTAGGTGAACATTTTTTCCTCTCTTCCTCACTCTTTACTCCCCTCCCGCCCCCCCCAAACCCATTAAAATAGTTGATTGCCCGTGATTTGTCAGGTGCAAAAGAAAGGAGTTGCATTGCTCCTGGAGATGAAAGCCACTCAGTTGTTTGATGAGGGGCTCTGGAAGGGGTACCCCACTGTCTGCATGAAGTGCAAATACAGAAAACTCTTCGCAAGACAGGTTTAATATCCATCTTGTGCCCTGCATTCAGCAAATGACAATTCTTTAACTCCTGCTTGTAGTGTGGTTATGCAAGAGAGCGTATGTGCACTGCCAAAATCCTCTCATATAAGTGTGTACCCACAGGAATATAAAATCATTCCCTCTTTGTCCATAGACTGCCTTTTTCAGCTATCCCAGATGAGTCTGCTAGACCTGGCTTTGGGATACTTGTTAAAAGAGTACAGAATAAACAGAGAGAAAAGATAAAAAGAAGAATACAGTCTGTGTGAAACAGTGGCCCTGACTCTAAAGAAGCAGATGATCTAAGGGAAGGAAGAGCTTCCCTTTAAACAAGAGACTCTGCATGCAATGCAAATTATCCCATATGCAGCTGCCACTGGCAGGCAGCCACCCGCCTTCAGAAGAATAAAGTCAAAGCAACAATTCCCCTGAACCCTGAAGCTCAATGACTTCAAACAAGAGAAAAAGAAAAAGTGACATGTTTTTTTCCAGTGAACTCTTTCCATCTCTAAAGTATATTGATGACCTCATCAGCTACAGCTGTCAACTTGAAGCTTAGCTTCTTTCTGTCCAATGGACAACATCTGGTACTATCTGTGTAATTGTACCTAGGATGGGAAACATGTGGAGCACGCTGCCTCAGAAACATGTAATGAGCTCCTTAAAAATGAACCTCAGCTTTTGCTCACATCAGCAAGCACATGCAAATCCATTAACTTAGTAGGAATTCTGTATGGAGTGGGACATAAACAAAGATAATTCAGGAACTATTGGCTCATTAGGCAAATTTTACTGACAACTAGCTGTGCCCATATAAGCTTTAAGTCCTTGTATGATCCCTACGCATAGCCACAGCAATAAGGAGTCTCTCAATTAGCAAAGTAAGCTTGCCGTCTCTACTGGACTCATCCATCCTCTAAAGAAGACTGGAAGATCTTGGTAGTGCATCTGTTTTCGTGCAACTGCTATCTTGTGCTCCTTGGAAGTGTGACACACCTTCTTTTGGAGGCACATTTTCAAATCTAACAATGTACTCCACTTGGCAATATCTCTTACTCCCCAGACAGGAAGGTTCAAGTGCTTGAAATGAGCCGAGACCATAGTACGTCTGGTGCTGGGAACATGGTAGGCTTCAGGGGGCCTTCTCAATAGCATATGCCCATCTATATTCAAATGTGTCATATTAGTCTTTATGACTCCCCAGTGAAGATCTTCAATGTATAAAGAAATCATTGGTTTTTTCCACTGTGTTCCATCTGGCTGCCAAACTATGAAAGTTGCCAGCTGCTGTCACTTTGATTGTTGTTCACTGTGTAGCACTTTAGTGTGTCCATATAGGCTTAAGTCTTGGTGCTAAGAACTTCACAAATGCACAGTGAGAGTGGTGCCTTCACAGAAAACTTACAGTGCAAGGCCCTAATTCAGCAAAACATGTTTTGCTGTGTGCTCACACATGTGTGTCTCTGTTGGGGAGGAGGCCACTAGTGTGAGGATTAAAACTTCAGTTTAAAGTCAGCTGCAAGCTTCAGTGCTTTGCTGAATCAAAGCTTACTGGGAGACAAGGAAAAAGAACAAGAGAGGGAAAGTGAAAAGCCATGCTGTGAATCTAAAAGCTGCTTGTGTGTTGCTTCTTGTGAACATGCAGCCAGAAAACACAATTCATGACAGCTACCTGCTAGATACTTAGTTTTTATAGTACATAAAAATTGATTTAGTGGCAGGATTTGGGGAACAGAGAGTTGTGGAGATGTGGACAGTTCTGTAAAAACATTCCCTGTGGGAGCATCTGACAAGCTCACAGCTGAGACTGCTGCAAAGTGGAGATACAGAAACTGACTCCTGAAAATACAGAATTGGATAAAAAAGGCACGCAGAGAGCTGTGGAAGAAGCTTAAGAATGAAAAACACTCCTGGTTTTGTCTCTCCATCTGTTTTGGGAAATGTGCTGACATCTTCCAGAGAAGTTCAGCCTTTGGAAGACAATTTGCAAATGAGTTTTTAAACATTCATGTTAGTTTATTTAGCTGTGAATGCCACCCTATTTCCCTGCTCTTGTCTTTTCAAAGGTCTGGATATCATACATTTCGTATGAATGAAAAATAGCACTAAAAATAAGTGAGATAATCAGTAGTGCAAAGTGAAGGGAGGACACATGAAAATTTTGTGGCTCCTTAATCTCTAAAATCAGACAATTTCAGTGGAGAAAAGGGCCTTCAATTTGTGAGGATGAGATTTGTCTGAAACGGTGAAAGCAGAATAGCTGAAAATGGTCACATCAAGTTTTGTTCATGGGAGAAGTTCTGCTCTATTGTTTGCCTTGTGTTCTGGACCACCTGCTATACCACTGAAAAATGGTACAAAAATAAAAGTAGGTGCCACATATAAAGAAAAATTAAATGCTGAGAGCACCATTACTTGTTTGCGAAATATTTATAAATTATGTATCAGGTCTAAATTTTTATTAGACATTAGTCTAAATGACAAATAGCTATGGTGTAATGTTCCAGTTGAATTCAGCAGAACAGAACTGACCCTAGAAGTGTCTAAGTTATAGAACAGAATATTTTATTGTTTTATCTCAGATTTCTAAGATTTTCTAGATATGCTAGAAACAGGGGTAAGGTCACAGTTACTACTCGTGCTAATAAACAACATGTTAAGTAGCCCTTCTGTACCACAGCTAAAACACTCCACTGATTTTTTTTTCAGCAATGTAAGAACTACTTAGTTCTGAAGTTGTTCAGTACATATATATAACCTTGTTATTCTATGCAAATCCTGCCTTGATAAATTAAATCCAAATAAGGTACCTGTATATGTTTGCAGTGTTAGAAATCATATACAAATACACATAATCTGTGGGTATGATCTACTTTTTGCATACTAATGCAAGCTCCATGTTTTTACTGTTACGTGTATAGTACACCTTGGGAAAGTGTGCAGTCATGTTGGGAAATTTAGATTAATGACAGCATTTGCTCTCACAGCTTTGCCAAAAAACTCTCATAGATTTGTAAAAGAGGAAATTATATTTTTTCCATAAAATCTGGGGCCAAGAGTTTAGCTTAAGTCTCTTTCAGGTGAAAAGGACTAGCTTCCACTAGAATTGCAAGCTTATTGTAGAGATTTGTGTTTAAAATGTACAAAGAGACATGCTAATATGTTTGTCAGGAATTGTGGGTATTTGTTTTATCCAGATCTTCATGCTTGCTTATGGTGCCTCAGATGAAATGTCTTTCTGCTCCTGCTATCCCTTTCTACTCCTAGCATTACCACAAAGAAGCTGGTTTCTGGTGTGTCTGTAGATTTCCAGCTGCAGTTCTAGGCTCAGTACTGGAAACATATACCATAGGAGCTGTGTTTTCTGGGGAGAACAGATGAGATCCAAAGACTGTCTGCAGATGTGTGCCTGATCACAAATTGAGACAGCTGTGAGCAAGTTACGATCGGAGGTGAGAGGAGAGATGCAAAAGCCAGATTTTTTTTTCCTTATATGGGAAAGGATGTAGAATTTTTTACCTCCTAAGAATGAACAGAAACTTCAGATGAGAACAACAGCATTTCTTCCTCAGTGAATTTTTTTACTGAGATACCTAGGAAATTTGGCTATGTTATCCCAGCCTGACAGAGAAAATACAGTGCTAATGGCCCTCAATGCCACCCCTGCCCAGAAGAATACATTCTGCAAAGAGGAGCTACAAATATGTATATGCAACTGCATAATACCAGGTAGTGATACAGTCTAGTTTCAAGCACCAGGCTTTTGAATTTCAAGAATGCTTTAGGAAGAAAGGGAACTATTCATTGAAATGTGAAAATAATTTTAATTATGCTGTTTTGGTAAAAAGACTGAAGTACTACTCTTTCCACAAGGTGTGTCATGCCTCAGTGCTGTCTTGATATAGAAAATGTCTTGACAGAAGACTTCTACAAATATTATTTTCTGTCATGTGAATTTATGAGCCAAGTCCACAGCTTTAGGGCTGACTTGTGCATTGGATTGTGCTATAGTCTTCCTTGAAATGCATTTTCGGTTCACAGCAAAACAGTCTAGTACGCAATGTAATGGAGGGTAGTCACATATGAATTTGCTAAATCACAAGAGAGCAAATAGCTTTTTTTTTTCTCAAAACATTTTTGAGTTCCTGCCTGAACATTCTCTGTTGCCATATTTTTATTTATTCTTCTGTTTATCAGGAAACATAACTCAGTTTTTCTTCATCCGTCCACAAGCTTATTGGTTGTGTACTACCAGTTAATTGTGTTTCTTCCTTCAGCAGAGATGCTCGGCAGACTGGGGAGAGAGAGGACGGTAGCACACTACATTTGGACACTGCAGTCTACACTGCTTCTCTGGACCACTAGTGTCAAGTACATATACTGCTGGAAAACTGTTTATATTATGATTCTTCTGAAGACCCTCTCTTGGCATCATCTGACCTAGAGAAACACAGCCAGCGTCAGACACCTTAGGAAAAAACTGGGTTTATTAATTTCTACAGTGTTTTATTTTGTGTTTGACTTTTCACAGATGAACTGTCGTTCAGTTCTCTTTTTTTTTTGCAGCTAAAGTTTAACTATCCTTGCAGTAAAACAGTTTGGTTTTTTTTAAAATCTTGTTGGAAGGGATTGGAG
>VZTO01010432.1:0-11970 GCA_013400615.1 Syrrhaptes paradoxus | reverse complement strand
ATTTAAGTGTTGTAACCAAGTTATAAAAACAAGGGCGAAGTAAATTATTTATGAGCAGCATGTGGTGAGCAAAGCTGTTTCTGCTTCTGTGTGTGTGACCTCTGAACAGTATCTTTAGGACCATGAAAGTTGTTGGCCAGTGTCACGAACCAAAAGAGAAAGGAATGGATTTCCCATAAGTCTTCCTAGACTAACTGCCTACTGTCCTGCACTGTGACAGCTGCAGGAGGAGGTTGCTCTAGGAGTTCCTCTTAATCTTTCTTCTGCATGCTATCACATTCATGTGTGTGAGTGAGACTGACGGAAAAGGTGGGGTCTGATTCTGATCTCCCCTGGTGTAAAGTGAAGTAAACACATTCAAAAGACTTGGAATTAAAGCAGTGTAAGATGATGGGCTCACAGTGATAATTTAATTCCCTGCATAAGATCTGATGCTGGATATACTGCAGTTTAGCGCAGCTGTGAGACATCAGAAGACCTCATGGGAAGTTGCGTGGCTGTGAAATGAATTAACCTGTATCACTGCTGCACAGCAGGGCTTGTGATTAAGCTGTAATTCCTCCCAGATAGTTTCATAGTTCTCCTTTTGCAACCATCACTAATTCTAAGCCATAGCTCTTCTGACCTTAACCCTCTCCAGACCCACAAAGACTCCATCCACTGGGTAGGACTGCCCATTTTGATAGTATTTTAAAGAACCTGACACTTTCTCCTCTTCCTGGTCAACCAATTCTTCTTGGGGAACAAATTTCGGGGAAAACTGACTTTTAGGAGCACAGGACTTGCACTAAAAACCAAAGAGGAATTTTTAAGAGTACATCACTTGTATCAAAAGCTGAATTCTGCAGCAGCTTTACTTGGGAAGATAAAAGAGGTTTTAGCTTTGGGTAATAAGGAGACTATGTAGTATTCAAACTCTTTAGGAATCTGGTCAAGCTCATTGTTAAGCTATCCAAAGGAGGTATCATGCTATGGTAAATGTAAAGGCTGTAAAAGCTTTCCTTTTGATGAGATCTTTCAAAATGGATACCTCAAACAATCCGTAAGTTTCATAATGTCAAATGAATTTCATGGTAGAGATAGATCTAACATTGCTTTTTAAGGCTACCCCATAAACCAACACTAATGTAAAGCTCTGAAGTTCTCATGGGATGGCACTGACTTCTGTATTTTTATCTTTTATTTCACTGAAGGCACTATTTTTTCAAACATTTTTGCTGTAGGATTCTTTTTCCCCTGTATTGCTATGGCTGATTAGCCTTCTTGACAAGATCCAAAATCCTGAAATGGATTATTTCATTACAATAGATGACATCTTCATTGTTGGTGTGGGAGTTTTGACCTTCACAGAATAACCAGAGTCAGAGAGGACAAAGATTGTACTGAAAATCATAAGCGAGTCCCAAATAACAATATAATTTAAAAAGAAATAAACCTTAAGGTTCAGAATGAGTGTGCTATACATTGTAAATCTTCTAGTTTAAGAACTCAGGTTTTTCCATCTCATAATACTTCCCAAGTATCCTTGAATCTTTAAAAGTTGACCAATAGGTCACATTTTTGTAATCCATATATTTTCTTTCCAACTCTCTCTGAGTCCTCCTTCTCATTTATTTAGGTGGCTAAAGGTCAGAAATTTCTAGTAAAGGCAAAAGAAATGAGCCTGATATGCCAAATGGAATGTACTTGTCTTCTAAAACTATCCCCACAATGGAATTATTGATAACTTGAAAAATGTGGCTGACCAGGCCTTTTCTTCTTTCTAATTTTTATAGTTTCGAATTTTTGTCCAGCAAATCCATATGAAACTCTGTCACAATATCACCTCAGTGCTAGGCTGCTCAAAATTTTGAATGTCGGTGGTCACATCAAAATGACTGCAGGTTCCAGTGATGACTCCACATTTCCTCTTAAAAAATACGATGGCAAGCACATCATATTTGCTGCTTTTAATGAAAGAATGGACTTCTTCTACTTCTCTGTCTGAGCAGTAGAATTTTTTCTGAGCACTGGAAGGTTTAGTTCATGTTCTGCAATATTCAGATGGAAAGGGTAAAATATGTAAGGGACTAGGAAGACTGCAGTGCCAACACTGTCAGCATGCCAAGCTTACATTCAGCTGAATGCTGGCTGGTTTGACAAATAGCTTGTGATGGGACTTCTTTGCTCTGAGCAGATCTGTTGTGTGTAAGCACAGTTACAACATTGTTATCGCCAGGAAAGCTCCCCCCCCCCTTTTTTTTTTATGAGGAGGTCAGATGCTCATTAGGGTCTGATTATTTATTTTGATCATCATCTAAATCATTGAGTAGCTGCACACATTTGAACAGGTAGCAATTTATGCTCCTTTTTTTTTCAGTGGGTAAAGTAGGCATACAAAGCAGTCTTAATGCAAGTGTTAGTGTTTTCTGTAGCAGGTCGGAACTGAGCACTACGTTTTCTGAAGTAGTGGGTTACCCACAGCCCGGCTCACTGCAAACGATGCCTAAATTTGGACACCTGCTGCTAACAAGCTGCTCTTTTTCACTGCAATAATCCAGACTACAGGATTAAATCCAGATCCAGTGACAGATTCTTTGTCATAATTCCCAAAAGAGAATAGTTGCCTCAGAAAATTAGGCACAACCATTTCTCAGTGGTGTGAGTCTTGAGATCTGTGTGTTCGTGAAACACTTTCTGATTTTACCTTCAAGTATCTCTTAGCAAATCAACTGTTGTTCATGCACAGTGAATGAGATGGTTTATTGCTCAACTAATAATGAAAGATCTTAAATGCCGTGACCCTTCAGACTTTCATAGGACTGTGGGCTGTTTAACTAACCCTCAGAAAGAAAGACAAACTTGCCCAGGGCAAGCCGTACAGATAAGTTTGCCCTGGCAAACCTGTGAAACTAAGCACTAAAAAGTTGCATGGAGGTTGCAATTTGGGATTGTTTGTCTCTTTAAACTCTTCCCAGGTGCTCGGAATCAAACAGTCAAAAGTGATGCTGAGAGTCTTGTGATGATCTCACTAGAAAGAGAACATGGTTAACTGCAACCTCTCCCCATCACCTAGAAAATCATGGTGCCAAAAATAAGGTGAAGCCTTGCCCAGCTTCACTAAACCACTGCATCCCAGGAACACAGGAATGGGCAAATGAGGAAAAAGGAGTTTCTCCATGGTGGATATTGTTCATGTCTCATCTCTGTGTTCACTGGTTACCAAGCTGTCCTCAATAATTTACTGAAATTTTTGCCTGGGATTTACAAGAAGAAAAATCTTTTCTGTTATATGAACACATATGTGGATTATTGAAAGGTATTTGACATATTTTTAAGTTTTCAGTGAAGTGGAGAATTTTTTCTGGATATAAAAAAGTTTTGACTATTTTAGAGTCCAAATGAAACATTCAGACAGTAAGCAGAAGAGAAAAAAGGCATTCTTACGCTTTTCTGGCAATAAGAAGCATACGTCTCCAAATGTCTCAGTGCAATGGAGAGACCAGAGAGCAAAACAGACAGGATGTTGGTTCTGGGGGATCACAGGAACCAGCTGAGAGATCAGAGAAGTGTACAGAAACCCAGTCCATTAAAAACCTGATGATCATAGGAGCTGAAAAAATGTAGTGACTTTTATAAAAATTACTAGGATTGTACAGAGGTACCTATATTTTATTACAACACTGTCCTGAAATTTTACTCTGCAGTCCTATTCTGAATACCATGATGAAAGGAAAGGCAGTAGAATTCTTTCCTCTGCCAAAAATAATCAGGAAAATAAATACTTGCCTTTCCATGAGATGGAAGATTATACAGAGACAAAGATTTCCAGGTTTTCAGCTAAGTCAATTTTTTCCTGTGAATGAAATTCCTGTAAAGAGGGTAGTGTCCTCTTAATTTACCTCTTACACACATATGTAAATCCAGCATGGAGAATGTGTTGGGGATCTCTTTCTGGGGATCCCTGTACCGGCAGACCTCAAATTCAAAGAAAACTTTCTGCAGAGTGCTTTGAGTTGTTCCAGAGGCTGTTTTCCAAAAGATGTTTGGGCTAAATCCTCTGGTCCCTTTATCCTTGTAACCAGAATGAGGATGATTATATAGTCTCAGCTTTAGCAAGCAGTGTTAATAACACTTACCTATTACTTTTCTTCCAATTGCTTTTCAGTCTTAAATGGAAAAATTGACTTCCCCAGAGAGCAATATATCTCTTTGAGACAGGATGCTTTTCAGATGCCTGTGCTTGGACTTCTGTAAGCATGACAATTTGACTTTTGCTACCTGTCTGGGGTCTTTACGTGTAGGCAGGAAGACCAGCTCACACTGAGCTTCCTGAAACATTTCTACTGGCATAAGTCAAGGGTGGTAACTGAAGGATCAGGTGAGGAAAAATTTTTTGTTAAATTTGCCATGAAAAGAAATGAACCTGAAACAGAGAATATAAGATGTGGGGAATCCTAATACTATGCTCCATGCTTTTGATTCAATAGTTTATCTGTTGAGCTCTTTCCCTTCTTTGTATACACATGAGAACCAAATACTAGTATATGAGAGGAAAAAAACATTAAGAACTTAATTTCCTTGGTTAGTTTTCTAGAAAGTAGTTACACCATAATCTTAAATATTTTATATAGGAACTCTGAATAACTGGACATATTTTATTATTTGAACTGTGTCAAATGTACTTCCTTTCACTGTCTTACAGACTGATGTCACGTTATAGCTGGTGTCCACAATGTGGGGACAGGGATTTTAACTTACTAATAACTTACTAATGATCTCTTATTTTCCAGAATTTTTATTTTCTGTATTTCCTCTTGCAAATACAGCTTTTTCAGTATACATCTTTCCTACTGTGTTATTTCAGGACTGAATACACCCTGTATTAGCTAAGCGTAGCTAGTCTGACTTTGTGATGGCCCTGACAAACAAAAGAAACATAAAAGAACATTCAGATAATGAGGCTAGTAGAAGACTAAAAAGGAGTGAAGATGATAGCATACTTTGTGCTTTTGTTTGTTTGGGTTTTTTTTGACAGCCACAGCAATCTTTTTGTTTTCGTGATATAAATTGTCAAAAGCTGGTTTTTTAATGCATCGAATACACCTGCTTTTAACGTGTCTGTTTGTACTCAACTAGCAGCAGAGGTTGTGGGGGTTCTCTTTTTTTGCAAGATACATGTTAACAGTGTTTTAGTATTTCTCCCTTCTTTGCACCAACTTAGTGGTGTTTTCTTCAAAATATTTACTGACTATAACATCAATAAAAATGTTATTGAAGTGTTTCCTGTAACATGCAGCCATGAATTAAGTATGAAAATATTTGATAACATTCTTCAGAAGTGGAGAGATTTCTGTGTTCTGAAAATGGAATCTAGAAAATGTAAGGGAAATGTTTTTCTATCCCTATGCAGTTGACAAATTTGCTGAAGTTTCTAACAATCACAAAGACTTCCATAGCCCTAGTGAGAAATCATATGTATTCGTAAGATGTATTAGGCTAGACAGAACAGCAGAGGACATTGTTGTTTTAATCCATGGTCATTTAAACCTGCTGAGTTCTAGTTTTTGTAATAAATACCCTTCCTGAGCATAACTGCAAATTACAGTAGTCTGGATTTTTTCAGTTTCCTATTTTTTATATTTAGAGTGGTTGGCTGGTGAATGAAAAGTCTGCTCTACATGTTCTGGAAGTCCATCAGAAATAGCCTTCTGTGACCCTTTCCTAATTGTTTCATGTTTCTTTTACAAATGGATTTTAGAGACTGGATTATTAACTTTGTGTGTGTGTGTGCTAGAAAGCTGCCAAAGCAAACAGGTGCAGGTGCAGTGTGATTGCACCACCAGGCCCCAGATGTCTGTGTACCTGGTTTGAAGGTGAAGTCAGACAATTAAAATCACCATGTTACCTTTACTGTGTCCAGATATGTTAGCCCTTGCTTGTCAGGGGAGGGAATACCCACTACAGAGAATGGTTCTGTCATGGTTTAACCCCAGCTGGCAGCTGAGCCCCACGCAGCCACACGCTCGCTCTGCCCCAGTGGATGGAGAGAGAATCAGAAGGGTAAAAGTGAGAAGACTCATGAGTTGAGATAAAGACAATTTAATAGATAAACCGAAAGCCATGTGTGCAAGCAAAGCAAAATAAGGAATTCATTCACTACTTCCTATCAGTAGGAGGTGTTCAGCCATCTCCAGGAAATAAAAAAAACCCAGCAAACCAAATGAAATGATTCCTGGTGTAAACACAAAAATAGATTTATTTCTCATCCACAGTATTGGTTTCATTGGGGATTTGTAAAATACATCCGTTGGGTATTTCAGAGCAGCCATTCTCATAATGTGAAACCATAACAAATCCCCCAAATTATTACTTGGGGGAATAAATGACATTGTGTTTCTCACAAACGCCCACTAAACCAATAATTTATTGTTCAGGCAGCCACACCGAGTCTTACCGGAGGCAACTAACTCAGCTCTTAGTGAGCTGCCTGTCATTATTATGGATTGATATTTCTGGCTAATGTGTGATTTTTTGTTTGGTTGGTTTTTATAGGTGCTTGCACACGTACATGTGTTTGTTTGAGAGGTCCATAGTAATGTTCCATTAGTAAAATGGAAAATGTTAATGGTCTGATTTGAATGACTCTGTGCAGCCTGTGCTGTATCAGCAAAACCCTTCATGTCAGGGCTTTCAGTCTAAATACCATAGCACTGTGAGGAAAGCTACCACATACCTTCTGGGAAACAAGCACAACTGCGTCCCTGGGATAAGTGTCCATACACTAGCACCTGCAGCCTGGGGAATACGTCGGTGGAATTACAAGTCTGTCTGCATCAGCATGTTTATGGTCTTGCTGGGATCATGGACATGTGGGATAGTCCGCATGACAGGAGTGCTGCTGGCGTTGAATTTTTTTAGAGGGACAAGTCGGGAATGCGAAGAGAAGGAGTTTATGTAAACCTTTTCTGTAAGGGAGTGGTGGAAATGGGTGGAGCTCTGCCCTGGATGGGCAATGAGAGCTTGTGGATCGGGATTAGTGAGCACACCAACCTATGAGCTATGTTGTAGTGGGTGTCTGCCGCAGATTGCCTCACCAGGAAGTGTAAGTAGATGAGGCTTTCTTAGACACCTGCCAGAAGCCTCATATTTGCAGATCCTTGTCCTCACAGAGGACTTCAACCAGCCTGGTAACTACTGGAGGAACAACCCAACAGGACACAAGCAATACATGAAGTCTCTTGAGTGCATTGATGATAATTTCCTGACAGGTGATCAAGGAGTTATGAAGGGATATCCTTTGCCTGGCAACTTACCTTCCACCTCAACAACACATCAGTTATTATTGCCATTCTGCCTGATATAATGGCTCTTGTTAGGGACATCAGTGTCCAAGTATTGGATTTTACCTGAGAACACATTTCTTGGTGTGATGAGTCTAAGTGCCATAAATACAACATGAACAAAATAATTTCCTTACAATCTTTCCTTTTCAGCCACTCCTATTTTCTTCTTGTCCCATACCCTTTTACCCAGAGTAGATGGTAGTTTATCTCATTGCTTAAGAGGTCATCTTATGACATTTGCTTTCTAGGTAGCTGGAGTTCTCAGCTGCCCATGATGAGTTCCCTGCTGATACGATGTCTGGTGTGATCTCAGGTCTGTCAAGAGTGGAATGAGATCTCAATTCTATTCATCCAGAAGGAAGCAGGAAAAGAGAAGTTAGTTGTGCAGTGAGCTATTGCAATTTCTCCATCAGGCTTCATTATGCTTTCTCTGTAGTAATACAGATTCTAAATTGCTTTAGTCAAAAGCTGAGAAGCATCCCAGTTCAATTCAAATCCATTTCTCGTAACAATGTTCATATTCTCCAACTACCTGTGCACTTAAATTCACCTCTTTTTAATTTCTATGTAGTAGCTGCCACAGACGTTACTAGAACTCAGAGTCTGCTGGACTTAGTAATAGCTCATAAGACTCTTCAATTGGAGTGTCTGCATGGAAAATAGATTTCTGTCTTACATTGCCTGTATAAACAAAGCTACAATTGATTACTCTAGTTTCCTTTATAATGCTCTACTGTGTGTTATAGGAAACAAACACAATATATGCATAAACACTGTTTGCTTTTCTTTATTAAAATGTCTAGATTTCCAGATCAGCAGTGTATTCAGATGTTGTTCTTCAGTTAGTCTCTATTGCTTAGCTGAGTTTAAAGCCTGGGTGTGTATCTTGTATTGTAAGCTGAATAATACATCAGGTTTGCAAAATAAAGATTCTCCCTTATGCCTCATTAAAATGAGGATCCTGGATTAAAATGCTCAGTAAAGACGTTCCTTGGCTTTGCTAGCATGCTTCATATCATTTCTGTCGGACTCCGTGACTGAAAGTGGAAACTACACCATCTAAGGTCATCAATCTGCCACACACACTGTTTGTGTGCTATATTATCTATTTTGTCCTTGGAGAAAGAATTCTGTCTATTGTATTTAAAAAGGAAATCAAAAAAAACCCACAAAAATTGAAAGTTAGGCAGATTTTTAAGTAGGCTAGGTAAAAACTGTGAGAAGGAAGATGTGCAGAGGAACAAGGTTTCAGGCTATGCTCTGTTGTGTCCTGCTCAAGCAAAGAGGACACTTTTGTCTTGTTTTGACACTTAATTGTTTAGTGTTTCTGCTCCACATAATGAAAGACATAAAAATATTATTAAAGTATGTTTTACAGAAAGATTGATTCAGGTTGCTTGTGCCGTAAATCAGCACCACATGCAAAGCTCTGAGAAACTGCTGGCTACCTACCTGGAGGGCTTTTCCCAGGGATCTCAGCTATTCAGAGGGAGTTAATAATCTCCCTCATCTCCCTTCAGTACAGGAAAAAGTAGTAAAAATTAAATCGGAGTACAGTAATAAGGAGGATTTCTTTCCTCAGCACTTTCCAAGTGCTTGCATTTCACTTGGTAGATACTGGTGTAAGACTGGCTGTGATTACCAAGCTTGTGTTCAGGCATGATTTTAAACTTGTTTCTCTTTTTGATACCATAATTAGTTTTGGCCAATGTACACTATACTGGAGACAACAATAAAATTAATTTATTTAATATTTCTTAAACGAAGCATGTGACAGATCTCTTGCTCGGAGGAAAAACATGTTGGACTGCCCAAGGTGGTCACAATTCCAGCCTCCTGAACATCAGAGAGGTTTTAACCACAAGGTCAGTCCCTTCTTGTCTCCCTCGGCTGCAGTTCTGAATGAGATCCTGCAAGCCATTCCCTGACATGTGCGTCACAACCTCCAGGAGTGGAGATGCCTTGGGCACATATGAGGCTCCACCTTTGGGCTTTCTCAGTCTCCAGTTGGCTGAAACAGCAGCAGGCACAATTGCCTCTCCTGGACCTGGATTTTTATTGGTCTCCCTGAGAGGTACTGGTCTGTAACTTTTAGTCGAATGCCACTGGCTGAAAGAGCAGTTCTTTCTGGAAATCTCAAACTGATAACTTTTCCGTAAAAAAGAACCCAAAACCCAACCTAGTCTGAAAGAAACAAAGCTTCATTCTAATGGTGAGAGCTGAGCCCCTGGACTGGGAACACTGAGCCTGCTGTGAGAAGGCTGTCACAGTGCAAAGCACTTGAGTGCTGCCTGCTCCTGCTCCTGTGGGTGGACAGTCAAGGAGGAAGTGATCACTCTCCAGCAGCATGATGGGCCCCAATGGGCATGGTAGCGTGCGGTGTGCCATTGCCTGCCCTCTGCATGTCCCAGCCTCCAATGAGGGGAGGGAGCACAGGGAGCCAGTGGCTTTGGTGGACTACCATCCTGTCCCCCATGAGGTCTAGTTGTCAGGGACCAGTGTGCAGACACATAGAATAAGAGTTTTTCTTTAGAAGACCTCTAGGAGACCGTTTGTCATTTGCACACCTGGACAAAAAGTTTTGCTGTCACTGGAGTGGGGAAGGGTCTCACCAGTTTCAGAAACAGAAAATTTTCCATTCACTGAAATGTTACACTTGTATTATTGCTTGGTTTTGCTTCATTTATTTGCTTTGGAACATTTTTCAGCTGTGACAGTTAAGGAATATGAAAGAGATTTTATCTGTGTTGATTCAACTCGTCTCTTTTATAAAGTGCTCAAGTCAGCTTTAGTAGCTGAAAATGCAGCTGTTTCTCTTCAAATACAGATGGTATCATAGCTGATAAGTCAAATTAAGCCTGAACAAGCAATCCTAGACTACGTCTCAGCTAGTTTAAGAATCAGTTTTAGAGATTTATAATACCACAGTGGGTACTGTTCTGTATTATCTCGATGTGCAACGATTTACACATTTGCTAACTACTTATCATTAATAACATAGACACAGAAAATCCTAGTCAGTGAAGTACGAGGTATGCTACTGAACAGAGTTCCCAGCAGCACCATGGGGCCTCCATATAGAAAATAAAGAAACTCTGAATAAACTGTTTTGTATGTCTGTAACTCTGTGTACTGGCATTCATCCAGTGTGGTTGTTCTGACATTGTAAAATTTTTTTTAATATAGTAGGTTTCTAGTATGGAGTTATTGGTATGATAGAGGACAAGCACAGATAATCAGAATTTGCCTATGTTTAATATGGGCAACTTCTCAACTACTTCCATTCTACTATTCACATCAGTAACATCATAATGTGAGTTTATCTGCTTTTCTGCTCTTGGCAGACTATTTTGTTGCTTATGAATACAAGAAGACTGTGTGTTTGATGTGTTGATAAGCTGAAGTTTAGGGAGTCTTAAGCTTTATTCATAACTAGATGACTTTACAAAGAGGCACATTTCTACAGGTAGCATAGTTAAGCTGCAAAACTGTACATCGTCTCAACAAAGTCAAGGACTCTACACAAATCCAAATTTGTCATTCTCTTTTTTTTTTTTTTTCCCCTGACACTTTTGGTATGTTTTGTTGTCTGCCATGTGTCTGGCCCTCACCACTGAAGTGTTTATGAACATCATATGTCTTAACTGCTCTGGAGTTGCCAGCTTCACTCCCAGCCCACACTTCTTGAATGAAGTCAGTTTTTCTCTCTTCTGTCTCAACACCCCACCTTGAGCAGTGGTATTAGGGATAGGGAGCGAATGCTCTCGAACTACATTTCTATTTTTTTATTCTCATCAGAGGAAATAGCTAACTTGAACGGGCCACAGAACACCTGAAAAAAGGTGGTATTTTTTCTAATTTGTGTGCTGATAGCAGTCAGGTGCTTTGGCTTCCAAAAAGCTGACAGCACAAAGTACACCTACAGCTTTGGTATGAGTTGGAAGATTTCACCTGTGCTGGGGAGGCAGAGGTGGTGACTGGGGTCAGGGCTTGGTGCCTGGAAGCCTGTCTTTACCTTCCAGCTCTGTCCCAGACTTCAGCTTTCCCTTTCCCCTTCATAAAACAAGAACTACTCGCTACCTTTCAGCCTGTATTTGCCTGGATTGTGGGTCCTTTGTGGACTTACCATGTGTGAGCAGCACCTATTTTGGTCCATCCAAGGCCAGCAGCTAACTCAAGCAGTAACAAACTAGAAGAAGCAAAGCAAAGCCTGAATATGACAGAAACTTTACACAAGTCCCTGGTTGCCACTGTAGCCCTTCCTGTGTGCTGCTGTGAGAACAGAGGTGTTCCAGGCCTTTGACCATTTTCATGGCCCTCCTCTGGACCCACTCTAATAGATCCATGTCTTTTTTATGTTGGGGGCCCCACATCTGAACACAGTACTCCAGGTGGGGTCTCACAAGAGCAGAGAATCACCTCCCTTAACCTGCTGACCATACTTCTTTNGGCAGACAGGGCAGGGGGGCTGGGGGGCACAGCCCAGGATTTGTTCTTCAGTTACTAGATTGAGAACCAGAGTGACCAATAATCTATTCCATAACATACACGTCATGCCCAGTTTCATGAGTTTCAGGACCCTCCCTCTCTGGGATTGTTAGCTGGGGCCAGGTCATCGCTTTCCCCCCCAACTCCGGTCAGCTCT